>LPNX011097685.1:112917-159744 GCA_001517045.1 Pseudotsuga menziesii | reverse complement strand
CGGCACGGGAAGGCTATCAGTCCTGCAAATCGGCAGCTTCATCGGACACCTCCTTCACTGAAAGCGTCACCCTTTTCTGACTGGGGTTCTTGCTGCTGGAGGTTCACCGGAAGCACAAGAGATCTGCCCCTCTCCGATCCAGTTCTCGATGCTTGCATACTTTCTTCAAAGCAGTCTATCCGGCTTATCAGTGTTAAGTGTTCATTCTATCTCACAAACCCTGACCCTAATTTTTCCTATAAAATAGGGATTTTTGCATGGCAGTTTGCATGCCCAGTTGTATCAGCATATTTGCTTAGAAATAGAAAATATCGGGATTTGGGATATTACATAGGAAGCTTCACCACTTCCTTTTATAAGATACCGGTAGTCATCCCCAAGTTTCACTTTGTGGGGTGACTCATGTTCAGATAGATTCACAAAGGATTCTTTAAATCCTGTCATATGCTTGGAAGCCCCACTATCTATGAGCCAATCATTGCTTCCATGTGTAATAGTTCCTGTGAGGGTAGAAATGAAAACATACTCTTCATCGCATGAAGAATCTTCACTTTCTTCTTTGGCTCTCTTCTTGGGAGGTTCATCATCCTATGCAGTGTGAGCATGATGTCTTCTTTTGTTGTTCTTCTTCTTGTGAGAGCCACCTTTATTTCTGGGACAATCTCTGGAAAAGTGTCCCTTCTCATCACAAGTATAGCATCTAACATTGGATAGATCTCTGCCAGGTCTTCTAGGGTTATCTCTCTGATTCTGGTGATGATGCTTTCCTTTCTTGTGATGATAGGGCTCCCTTTTGTGATTCTTGGTGTGTGTTGTGAGAGCTTGATCTTCATTTCCCATCTTTTCTTCTCGAGCTACGATTCGAGCTTCTTCTTGTGAGCATTCCTCCCACAGCCTACTGAAGGTGATTAACTTTCTTCTAGCACAGATTCCTTGAATAAAGGAGTCCCATGAGCCGGGAGACCATTCAAGGTGGTCATCACAATTTCTCCATTCTCTACTCCTTCCACAGCTTGAAGTTGTTCTTTGATTTCAAAGACCCTTGTAAAGTATGATTGTATGGTCTCTGCATTCTGGACCTTTACATTCTTCAACTGATTTCGCAAAGTCATCTTCCGATTTTTATTCTTCTCTTCAAATAGCTTCGTCAAGGAATCAAACATCTCTTTAGGTGTCTTTAAGGAAGACACATGTGGTATAAGGTGATCCTTGATAGAATCAACAATAATCCTCTTGGCCTTGACCAAGTTCTTCTTGTTTAAGGATTTAGCCTCATCTCCCTCTGGAATAGGAACCTCTCCGCTTATGTAGGTGTCCAATTCATTTTCTTCAAGAACAAGTGAAATCCTATAATTCCATGCTCGAAAGTTATCAGCTCCTTCAAGCTTTTCATCAAGCTTGGTGTGATGAGACATCTTTAATGAGAACGTCAAATGGAAATACAAAAGATTTAGATCTTACCAATTTGAGATGCTCGAACTAGATCTGGAGTTCATCTCTTGCAGTTCTGATTTTCTGGTCTGGGGTCAAATTAGGGTTTGACTTTCCCAGAGTTTTACCCAATCAAAATTTTTGATCTTGGTCTCAATTTCGATTTTGAGGAGGAGAACAATCCTATGGTGGGCTCATTCAAAAATTCCACTTCCATGAAAAGCCCTAATTTCTTGCAGCAGTGACAGGCCAAAAACTGAAAATGCCCGGAATCAGATTCTGCTGCAACAGGAAGACCCGCCCTTCAAAGGAGAGTTAGCCTAGCCTCCTTTTGTTGATGATCTATGGAAAGAAACCCAAAAATTAAGAAGCCCTAGCTTCCGTAGCTGCACAATGTCTTCTTCCTAGGTTAGCTCTGATACCATGTTAGCTTTTTATCGTTTAATCAATATGATCTAGGATCTTATCTAAGAGAATAACATGCACAGCAATAATCACAAGAGACGAGACAAATATTTTTCCTCGGGGAAACCATAAAGGAGAAAACCTCGCAACTTCGTCAGAGATAGAATGAGCACCAATAGTAAAAGTAAAACCCAAAAGAAGAAAGATGATCTGCGATAGCTGCTCTCTCTCTCACTTGTGCGAGCTAGTCCTCTCTCACTCATGCGCTATTGATGAGTGGGTGTGTGTTTCAAATAGAGAGTCTCACTCTCTATTTATACCTAATTTCCACTTAACAATTTCCCTACAGGGCCGACTTCTATAGGAGAGTCTAATAACCCTAATATAACTCAACTAAGGAGTCTAATGCCCCGACATACAATGGAGGATTAACCTCAATGACTTTGCATGACTTAATTACATTAATGACTCTCCCGATCGTAGGAACAAACATCTCCGTCGGGGTATAATGAAATACAATAGGAAATATACAAGTGAATACATTCCGAAGTTACAAATACATCAACACATCCTCATTTATTACATTGAAGCATTCACTGGTGATATACGATATTAGTTAAGAGACAAAGAACCTACTACTCTTAAACTTGCCCAAGAAATGGCCATTAAGATTGAAAAGAATATGAAAGCATCGGGCAAGTCTAATATACCAAGATTCACAAGAGGTAGTTCTTCATATCATAAAGAGTCAAAAGGGGAAAATGTTGATTCAGAGGATAAAGAATCATCCAAAGATCCTACAAAAGAAATGTCAAAGACGATTAACACCTTGTTAACTAATCAGAATCAACAAATGGCTAACCATGCTTCTCAAATACATCATATTCGGAATAGGTTGGTAATGACGAAAAGAAACCAAGTGTCTCATGCACCAAGAAACTTTCAACATAAGCCTAAACATGTTTATCATAAGAAAGCACTAGTTCAAAAGCAGAGAATTCCTAATCAACTAGATTTAGCAAACATGGTAGAAGATGCAGTTCCCTATTGTAAACCATGTGATCAATTTCATCGGGAGTCTACATGTTATATTGCTAGTCAAGTTATAGAACAAGGACTTCCTAAAACAAGTAGTCACAATGCACCATCAAGGGAGCTTGCATTTGTGAACATGGTAGGCCAAACCTACCCTTTATCCAATCGGCACTAGGAACAAGCCATAAAATATAGTCAAGAAAAGGACTTCATTACTAAGAACTATAGGGAAAAGCCAACTCAAGATCAGATCGGGGAGATGAGGGATACTAGATTCAAGGGAGCTACTTATCAGATAAGAGAGAATGATACACCAACCAAAGCAAAACAATATAATCCTAAGGTAACAAATCCTCCTATTGCGAATCCTCCTGTTGTTGATGATTCAAACCTTGACATGGGTGACTAGTTAGATAATGTTAAAGTTTATGCACATGCAATCGATATCCTTCAAATTCTAGGTCAAAAGGATAAGTTGTTAAAAGCGTTAGAAGGTTCACAGGAAAAAACCCATAATATTACCAAAGAGATAACTCTTCCAAGTAATAATGTTGTTGAAGATTTGCCAGTCGTTCTTCATAGTGTGGACCAAGGAGAGAAGATCACCCTCCTTTCTATATCTCTCTTTTAGTAAATGTTCTTCTCCTCCATAATTGTGTGTTAGACTCGAGAGCTTCATCAAATGTGATTACGAGGAAAGTAATGGAACAATTGAATTTAAGGATCACATGACCCTACCACAATGTTTGTGCAATGGATGCAAGAGAGATTCCTGTGGCAGGGGTTATCTTTAACCTTCAAGTAAGATTGGCTAAGTATCCTGATATCAACATGACAATAGATGTATTAGTAATTGATGTGACAGATAATTGGGGGATTCTTCTGTCTAGAAAGTCGACTGCAACCTTAGGAGGCCATATCCAAATTGATTGGACGTATACAATTGTACCTGCATCACAAAACACAAGGGTTATACTTCATAGAGAGGTTAAAAGAAAGCGTAATGTAGAAAACCCAAAGAAGCCTTCTAATGAGTTTGTGTGGAAACTATGTTATTCTATCTAACTTCATGGCCCCCATTAAAGAAAGATTAAAAGATGAAAATGTAGATGAAGTTTGGCAAATGTATTTTGATGGGGCATATTCTAAAGCTAGGAAAGGGGCAAGCCTAGTAATCATCTCTCCTTCTAAGCAAACCTTCAACGGTGCCTTCAAATTGGAGTTTGAAGCATCAAACAATGTAGCAAAATATGAAGCATTGTTACTTGGGCTAGAAACATCTAAGGATATGGGCATAAAAATGTTGAACATAAAAGTGATTCAAACTTTGTCATCCTCCAACTAAAGAACAAGTATAGGTGTAAGAGTGATAGAATAAAGAAATACAGAAATGCCATATGGGATACTATGGAATGGTTTGATGCACTTAATCTTAGGAAAAATATGAAGCATTGTTACTTGGGCTAGAAACATCTAAGGATATGGGCATAAAAATGTTGAACATAAAAGTGATTCAGACTTAGTCATCCTCCAACTAAAGAACAAGTATAGGTGTAAGAGTGATAGAATAAAGAAATACAGAAATGCCATATGGGATACTATGGAATGATTTGATGCACTTAATCTTCAAGAAATACGTAGAGAACAGAATGCTTTGGCAGATAAACTAGCAGTAGCAGCATCCACCCTTCAACCTTCGGAAGAAATATTTAATGGAGATGAAAAACTTGAGATAAATTTCAGGCCTTTAATTCCCAATGACATAGACCATTGGCAGGTGTTTGATCATGATGAGCGTGTCTTAAGATTCATTCATAACCTTCAAGAATTTGAGGATTACGAGATCAGCTATCAACAAGAGGTTAAAGAGTATCAAAAACATGAGGAGAATGTGAGAAATCAGATTCCAAAGGGGCTTATATCTTTCGAGAAGATTTTTGACAGACAAGATAGGCATAAAAATAAAAAAGAAACAACTAAGATTGTGGATTATGTTGAAGTTACTATTGGTGAAAAGATGTTTTTTCCTTTCACACACCTTGGGATTAAAGTGGCAGAAATATTCAAGCCATTGGGTGCTCTGAGTTAGAAAACGAGAACCCCCATGGCAAAACCCCCTTCCTATTGGGAGGGGGGAGTGATGGGGGAAGATTGTATGCCACAAGGTTTTGGGAGAGTGGATTAGCAGAGCACATAAGTCTCGTCTCCTCTAAGAGATGAAGAGACGTTTCTTATGTTGGAGGAAAATTTAGAATTCTTTATGGTTAGGGTAGAAGGGGCAAGCATGGGTGAATGCGTGTCAAAGTTGGCGGTGAAGAGCCTTGCACTCCTCGTCGTACCATTGGTTGTTCATCGGAGATGAGCCAAGTTTTGGGGAGACGTGAATGGAGCGGATGGTGTGAAGGTATGACTTTAAGGCTACTACCTAGATGGTAAATGAGAGGCAAATGTACTTGGAATAGGTAGAATCAAGTAGAGAGAACTAGGACTCGAGGGGAAGCATCTAACAAAGGTGGGAAGAGAATGTGTCTCAATCCCCTTCGTCGAAAAGGATAGTACGAGGTGGTCCTGTAAAGGGTGGTGTGGTGGTAGGGGTAGGGGGCTTGTTATCTGTAAAGGAGAAAGAGAGAAGAGCGTGGTTAACAAGTAGGATGGGGGAAGCTGAGAAGTGATGAATAGGATGGAGTACGATCTGGCTAGAAAGGACATAGTCAACCACTCTCGTGCCGCTACCATGGGACCGACAAATAAAAAAGCGAGAGTCTGGAAAATAGGGGAGCCCATTCGAGATAAATAATTCATAAGATTCCCCCAACTGCAAATGGTATGGACCATAGGCTATGTTAGGTCCCAAAGCATCTTCGGACATCCAATGAAGCGCCACTAACTCTGGATCTATCACCTGGTAGCAAAACATGTGATATGATTGATCATGGAAATGAATTTGGAGGGATATGGTATGGGCACTAAAGTCACCTAGGAATATGACCTCCCCAACTGTTGAATATTGTGTAATGTCAGTATATAAGTCCGTAACAGGGTCTCCATCGGGACCATTATCTATAATGAATGTTGACGAGTCTGGAGAGAAGTAGGAAACGACTATGTAAAAGTCCCTAGGGAGGAGAGCTTCACCTCTAACCCAAGCCCACATAAACCTGGCAAACTCATCAACGACTACCGAAGAAACCATGCTCTGTAACCATGGTTGTAGGATTTCCAAAAAGTAGTTAGTTGTTAAACAAAACTAGATAAGTATTGACGGAGTTAGTGATTTAATAATTGTCATTTAAAAACCTGGACTACATTTTTCCTACATGTGCCACTTGGAGGGTGTGCTTTTGTTAGACTAACCGTCACGAGAAACATCTCCCATTTCGAGGAGGCATCTTGTGTTTCATTTCCTTGAAAAACAAGACATCCACCTCGGAGAAGACATTTTGCATAACCACGACATTTTTGAATTCACAACATCAGTTGGTTATGATCTAGCACTATTTTATTGATTTACTTGGAGAGAAAAGTGGAATAAAACCACTTTATGCTATATTTGGAGATTTTTTCAGTGTTCCACTGGGACACGCCCCCTCGCTCCCCCACGCTTCCGGGATGAAAAACTCCTGGGGAAACGTTTCCCTGCGTCCCCCTTTTGGGAGAAACTCGGGGAAACGCGTTTCCCCACATTTCCCCAAGTGTGAAACGTGTCTACCAAAAAGGGGAAAAAAAGGTAAATAACTAAAAAGAAACAAAGGTCGTCCAGGAACAAAAAGATTTGTCCTCGGCAACGGCGCCAAAAGATGTTGTTAGTCGATTGCACACCAGTAGCAGAAATCTTCCGAAAGATGTCTCCTCACTTCGGAAAGTGGGAGAGGTGTGACTTTGGGGGCAAGCACAGAGCCAGGTACTGTCACCTACTCCTAGCTCCTCCATTTAGGCTAACTCCTAACGAAGCCAAGGGGGTAGTCCCTAACAAAGAGTTTTCTATGGCTCAATGTTTAAGTTAAGTTTTTGATGTTTGGATGCGGATGGGTGTTGTTTAGGAGTTATTGTGATTAGAAATAATTAAAATTATGAATTTCAAGCGCAAGAAAAAAGCAATCCATGTTGCTGCACTGGATTAAAAGATGAACAATATATCAAGACTTTATAAGATAAGGATGCATTCACAGATAAATATTTAAATAAGCTAAGTACAAGTGATCCAGATGTAACAATCACACATAGATTAACAGACCAGTGCCTTTATGGAGTCAAAGATCTGCAATGCTTTAAGAAATAAAACCAAGTTCTGAAATAAAGCTAGCGGATGCAACGTTGTGCAAGTGCTCTTGGTATATTTTAAGTGTTTTAAATGGTCTTGTTTAGGGCTTCAGCGAAAGGTTTCAATAGCCAGGAAAATCTTCCAAGTTAATCCACTGGAGACATGACGGCCCGCCCAGTATCTCAGGCTGGTATCGCGAAGATTGACCAGCTAGTTGAGACTCTAGACAGCGGGGAGTTCTGATGCCTTTACTAAGAAAAACTTACGAAATTTTCTACAACGCCAGTGCGTTGGTTACGAGGTAAAATTTTATTAAGATGAGTCTTGCAAGATTAACAAACCAATGCCGTTTCTGGGTACTCCGATTTTTAAGTCAGTCAGAGCATACTCAGGCAAAGGAATCAACGAGATAAATTAATTAAGCGGGGAATGTGAGTTGGAGAATTTTATTAAGTAAATTAATTAAAACTCTCCGACAAAAAGCACTCTTGACTTTGTCTTATGACAACAGTTCAAGAGACTTAGCTAAACTATATGCTCGATGCAAGGGTATGCAGTGGGAATGCTCTTCGATAGAGAGTGCTCTTGACTTGGATTACAGCAAGTTCAAGAGACTTTAGAGATTAATTGATTAACTTATAAAACAATAAAAAGACTAATCTACCCAAGAATCTCTTTCAAGTTTTTTAGGCCTTAATCGAGAGAGCATGGGGGTAAGTAAAAACCGAAATAAAAGACAACTCTCCGATAGAGAGCACTCTTGATCCACAAAGTGAGATTCAAGAGATTTCTACTTTAAATAGTTGATTTACTTATTTGAAAGATAAAAAAACTTTAAAAGATGAAGTAATCAATTTAGTTAATGAAGCAAAATGGGCTAATCTGACAATTAGTATTCTAAGAGAAATAATGCAATTATTCTAAGCAAAAGCACATCTAATCTAAGCACATAAGAAGATAAGAACACCACAAACCTCCCCGAATGGGGGAGGCTGAGAGTGGGGGCTTAAAAAGCCCACTCAAACAAAAGATAAACTTTATTGAAATTTACAACTTGCCTTTAGGAATTCAACCTTTGAAAGGACTTTTGAAATAAAGCATGAAACTTTTTTATTGGACTTTATGTAAAGAGGAGAGTGATTTACTTTTTATTTAAAACCCTTTCTTCAAACCTGCAAAAAGGGGCAAAAGAAGAAGATAGAAAATAGCAAAAAAGGGGGCAAAAGAAGGCTGAAACAAAGGAGAAAAGAGGGCAAAAAGGGGAGGAATAAAAACAGGAAATTGAAAGCAAAAGATGGGAAGAATAGGGCAACGAACCAGACAATCAATGAGCTGCAAAAAATGGTGAAAACGAGGCAGCGAAAGAAGAGAAACGTGGCTGTCATAAAAATGCAAAAAGAGGGCAGCGAAGAAAACCAAGAAGAAAAGCACACAACAAGGTGGAAGGAGGCCAAATCCAACCTAGAAGAAGGGGGGAAAATCACTCAATAATCAACAAAAGGGTGTGATCAACCTCTGAACAAGGTGACCACTAGAAGCACTAGTCCCGAAACCGTCCAGACTAGCTGGATGTACGCAAGGATGCTAGTGGGGAAAGAGAAGTAGCCACAAAATTATGTGGCACTTAGGATCAAATCCCAAGCTACTTTCTCAGGTCAAAACAAACATGAAATACATGGAAATATTGGAGAAAGGAGAAACTTATATTAAACTGAAAAAAGTAACCAGAGAGATTTCTTTTACTTGATGGATTAGGCAAAGAAGCTTATGCTTCTCAATTTTCCTGAAAGCAAATGACTCCTTGTGGAACCTGCAGAATGAATGTTAACCATAAAATAGCCCTTATATATCGGACGATACCTGAAAGCATACAATCTGCAAGAGAAAAGCATAGGTTATATAAAATAGTGCTAGATTGTTAGCCTTCAAAATTTACACAACCAAATGCTTAAAAATCCATAAGAAAGGAGCAAAGAAAGGTATCGCCTCACATGGTGAATCATGACCAACATAGAACTTTCACTTTGACCTCCAAAGTCATCAACTTTATTCAATCTTAAGCAAAATGTTACAGTACAAATTCTCCAGAGCTTCTATGCCAAAAATCTGATCATGTAGAGCTCAAAAGAGCCTCTACTTATACAAAAAAGAAAGAAAATAGGGCTCAAATCCCTAAATCCAGACTAAGAGTAACACCAGAGTAATTGAATGAGCTCGGCATGATGATTTGGAGTTGAACTAAGCTGCAACTGAGTTGTAACTGAGTGTTGGAGTAATGAGGGGGGGTGAGGTGGCTCATCCTCCCTCGTAATGATCACCCAACCAATAGATAACCCACACTTCAACCAAAAACGGATTTGACCAAAGAGGGCAAATTTCTGACTGATAGTTCAACTGCTACACTCCGATACTTGATTTGAAACTGACCGATATTGATTGGAATCATCATAAATGCTCTGTGCCATGTCATTTAGCCTTTTATTTTATTCAATTTGGTTTATTTTTGAGAGTTTTTTATTTTCTCCAAAATATTCATTTTTAATATTTTAATTAATAATTTCTCCATAAATGACTTTTTTGAAAAATTATTAATTATGCGGTTGAATGAACTTCCGAAACTTAGGGATAGCTGGCTGGCTTATCATGAATGATTTTTTGGTTAAGGTTAGAGCCTTCAATCACTAAATTCGAGTTCCGGATGGCTGACTTATTACAATTTGAAATTTTCCATTTAATTTATGGAAAAATTTAATTAAAAACTTAGGAAAAATTAAAAAATTAAAAAATTATATTAAAATCCTAAATCCAACGCATCCGGTAAAAAAATTTCAAAATTTTTTCTGAGGGTCCTAGTGACTTAGGACATGACCATGCTCTAGTCTACTAATGTCTAGTAGGTTTATACATACTCAGTTGGGCTCTAATAACCCCCCAAGGCCCAGAATTCAAAATCGGGCATTCCAGCTTTGAAGAAAGCGGGAGAAAACCTTGTCAATTATACTCGGCTATAGGCAAAGCATAATTGTCAAGGACAAAAAACTCCCTGGAATACCTTAGTTGAAATTCTACGTCTTATGAGACCGAACCACTCAAAACACCCTACTAGCACATTTTATTACAAACCCCGCGGGGCCAAAACTGGCTAGGCACAAAGGCGGATCATCTGATGCACTAGAACACAAACATGTATCATGCTTGCCAAATGGCGGCTCCTCAGCTGATCCAACTATGGTACAAATAAGTTGGTAACATAGTTCATAGCTAAAAATGACAAAATACGTAACTACCGAAATGCAGTATGGAATGCTATAGAAATGTTTGATGCCTTTTCAATTAAAGTTGTCCCTGGGGAACAAAACACACTCGTTGATGCCTTATTCGTAATAGCGTGCACGTTTGAAATTCCGAAATACCTCAAAGAAATGAAATGCAAGGTGGAAGTTCTTTTTAGGCCATTTGTCCCTAATAATCAAGATTGCTGGCAAGTTTTTGATAATGATGCTCAAATAATCCATTTCCTACATTGCATTGATCATCCTCAAGATAACTCTATCACTTTAGAAGATCAAATGCAGAATCAGTCACTATGTGATATAGATGTTATCGAATTGTCTTTACCTTTAGAAAAGAATTTCAACAAGCATGATGAGTATAAAGGAAGAAGGGCTGAGCAAGTTTATGAGGTCATTGAGATAAACATAGGAACTCTTGTTTCCCCTAGAATGGTAAAGATTGGAAAGAAAACTTCCCCTAAAGAATGGAAAAAGATTGAGAACCTGATCCGTGAGTATAAGGATGTTTTTGCCTGGAGTTATGCCAACTTGAAGAGATATGATCCACCTATCATAGAGCATACTATCCCTTTGAAGGAAGGATCCAAGCTTTATAGGCAAAAGCTTCGCAATGTAAATCCTAAGCTGCCCCCTTTGATTAAAAAGGAATTTGAAAAAATGTTGACTGCTGGTATCATCCGTCCGGTGAGGCACACAACCTAGGTATCAAATGCTGTGATAGTAAGGAAGAACAGTGGTAAGACTAGAATATGCATAGAATTCATAAACTTAAACCAAGCTCCTCTCAAAGATAATTATCCTTTACCTAATATGGAAAATTTGTTGCAAAGTGTCATAGGGAATGGGATGTTGTCTATGTTAGATGGTTTTTCAGGATACAACCAAGTTCAAATTAGAAAGGGAGACAGAAAAAAAACATCATTTACCACTCCTTGGGGAACCTATGAGTATATATGAATGCAATTTGGATTATTGAATACGGACTCCACATTTCAAAGGGCTATGGATCAAGCATTTAGTGATTTAATTGGCAAGATCATTGCAATCTATCAAGATGACTTGACAATTTTTTCCTAGGAAAGGGGTGACCACGTTAAGCATTTAAGGAAGATTTTTGATAGATGTTGTAAATTTGGAATCTCTTTAAATCTCTGAGTTTCAACTGAGTTGTAACTGAGTTGTAACTGAGTGTTGGAGTAATGAGGGGGGGTGAGGTGGCTCATCCTCCCTCGTAATGATCACCCAACCAATAGATAACCCACACTTCAACCAAAAACGGATTTGACCAAAGAGGGCAAATTTCTGACTAATAATTCAACTGCTACACTCCGATACTTGATTTGAAACTGACCGATATTGATTGGAATCATCATAAATGCTCTGTGCCATGTCATTTAGCCTTTTATTTTATTCAATTTGGTTTATTTTAGAGAACTTTTTATTTTCTCCAAAATATTCATTTTTAATATTTTAATTAATAATTTCTCCATAAATGACTTTTTTGAAAAATTATTAATTATGCGGTTGAATGAACTTCTGAAACTTAGGGATAGCTGGCTGGCTTATCATGAATGATTTTTGGCTTAAGGTTAGAGCCTTCAATCACTAAATTCGAGTTCCGGATGGCTGACTTATTACAATTTGAATTTTTCCATTTAATTTATGGAAAAATTTAATTAAAAACTTAGTAAAAATTAAAAAATTAAAAAAATATATTAAAATCCTAAATCCAACGCGTCCGGTAAAAAATTTTCAAAATTTTTTCTGAGGATCCTAGTGACTTAGGACATGACCATGCTCTATTCTACTAATGTCTAGTAGGTTTATACATACTCAGTTGGGCTCTAATAACCCCCCAAGGCCCAGAATTCAAAATCGGGCATTCCAGCTTTGGAGGAAGCGGGAGAAAACCTCGTCAATTATACTCGGCTATAGGCAAAGCATAATTGTCAAGGACAAAAAACTCCCTGGAATACCTTAGTTGAAATTCTACGTCTTATGAGACCGAACCACTCAAAACACCCTACTAGCACATTTTATTACAAACCCCGCGGGGCCATGGTCATAATTACTTAAAACAAAAACTGACTAGCCAGAACTGGCTAGGCACAAAGGCAGATCATCTGATGCACTAGAACACAAACATGTATCATGCTTGCCAAATGGCCGCTCCTCAGCTGATCCAACTATGGTACAAATAAATTGGTAACATAGTTCATAGCTAAAAATGACAAAATACGTAACTACCGAAATGCAGTATGGAATGCTATGGAAATGTTTAATGCCTTTTCAATTAAAGTTGTCCCTAGGGAACAAAACACACTCGTTGATGCCTTATTCGTAATAGCGTGCACGTTTGAAATTCCGAAATACCTCAAAGAAATGAAATGCAAGGTAGAAGTTCTTTTTAGGCCATTTGTCCTTGATAATCAAGATTGCTGGCAAGTTTTTGATAATGATGCTCAAATAATCCATTTCCTACATTGCATTGATCATCCTCAAGATAACTCTATCACTTTAGAAGATCAAATGCAGAATCAGTCACTATGTGATATAGATGTTATCGAATTGTCTTTACCTTTAGAAAAGAATTTCAATACGCATGATGAGTATGAAGGAAGAAGGGTTGAGCCAGTTTATGAGGTCATTGAGATAAACATAGGAACTCTTGTTTCCCCTAGAATGGTAAAGATTGGAAAGAACGCTTCCCCTAAAGAATGGAAAAAAATTGAGAACCTGATCTGTGAGTATAAGGATGTTTTTGCCTGGAGTTATGCCAACTTGAAGAGATATGATCCACCTATCATAGAGCATACTATCCCTTTGAAAGAAGGATCCAAGCTTTATAGGAAAAAGCTTCGCAATGTAAATCCTAAGCTGCCCCCTTTGATTAAAAAGGAATTTGAAAAAATGTTGACTGCTAGTATCATCCGTCCGGTGAGGCACACAACCTAGGTATCAAATCCTGTGATAGTAAGGAAGAACAGTGGTAAGACTAGAATATGCATAGAATTCATAAACTTAAACCAAGCTTCTCTCAAAGATAATTATCCTTTACCTAATATGGAAAATTTGTTGCAAAGTGTCATAGGGGCTGGGATGTTGTATATGTTAGATGGTTTTTCAGGATACAACCAAGTTCAAATTAGAAAGGAAGACAGGGGAAAAACATCATTTACCACTCCTTGGGGAACCTATGAGTATATATGAATGCAATTTGGATTATTGAATACGGACTTCACATTTCAAAGGGCTATGGATCAAGCATTTAGTGATTTAATTGGCAAGATCATTGCAATCTATCAAGATGACTTGACAATTTTTTCCAAGGAAAGGGGTGACCACGTGAAGCATTTAAGGAAGATTTTTGATAGATGTTCTAAATTTGGAATCTCTTTAAATCCAAAGAAATTAACTTTTGGAATTGATGAGGGGAAGTTACTTGGGCATATTGTGTCAAGAGATGGAATCCGAATTGACCCAGAGCAAGTACAGGCTAGCAACGCTATTCCTCCTCCCCATGATATTCTATCTCTCCAATCTTTCTTTGGAAAAATCAATTTTGTGCGAGGATTCATCCCAAACCTAGCAGAACTAGCCAGACCTCTAAATGCCTTGCTGAAGAAAAATGTAAAGTTTGTGTGGGATAGTAAGTGTGACATTGCATTCTCCAAGTTAAAAAAGGCCATAGCAACTTCACATGTTTTCAAATGCCTTGATTATAACAAAGAGTTCATGATTTACTCATATGCGTTAGAAGATACAATTGCAACAGTTTAATTACAAAAGAACAATGAAAATCACAAACAACCCAAAGCTTTCATGAGTAAAAACCTTAGAGATGCAGAATTGAAGTACACTACCACCGAAAAACAAGCCTATGCATTGGTCAAAGCTTTAAAGCATTTCAGGACGTATGTTGGTTTCTCCAAAATCAAGGCTTATGTACCATATCAAGAAGTAAAAGATGTGTTATCCCAATCTGATGGTATAGGTATACGAGGAAATTGGATTTCACGAATTCAAGAGTATGATTTGGAGATTAAACCCATCAAAATTGTTAAGGGGCAAGGGCTTGCACAACTTTTAACAGACAAAGAGATCTCGGTGAATTGCGTAGAAGAAAATCATAACAACTTAAATCTTGAAGAAGAATGGTACAAGGACATCATATATTATTTGAAAATTTTAATTTGTCCTGATCATTTGGTTGACCATCAACGAAGGGCCTTAAGGTTGAAATCATCAAAGTATGTTCTAACACAAGACGGTTTGGGATGGAAGAATCCTGATGGGATCATTCTTAAATATGTCAATCTAGAAAAATCTAAGGTCATTATTGTTGAATTATTGTAACTTCGAAGAATATTCTAAATATATTTTTGTGGTCCCCGATGTTCCTATCGGTAGAATTACTTGTATTTCCTTGTACCCCGATGTTCCTATCTGGAGAATTACTAAAAGTCATGAGGAAGTCCCATCCGTTGTAAGTCGGGTCATTAGTACCCCAGTTGTGGTTACTCGAGCCTACATAACTAAGTCAAATATTAAGTGAACGAAATAATATAAATAGAGGGAGGCGCTTCTCATTTGAAAAACACACACACTTGTGTAGCGCATAAGTGAGAGAGAGGTTTTAGCTGGAGAAGGAGGAGGATCAGTCTTTTGAGTTTTACCTTTTATCTTTTGGGGCATCTATATTGAGGAATCTTTTGTTGGGTTTTTCCCTTTAGGGTTTTCCCAGGATGAATCTATGTTGTTCTTGTGATATTGTTTCTTTCAGTGATCCTGCTTATATGCTTTTGTTATAAGTTTTGAATAGAATACTGATGTTCTAGTTTAGCATATATGGAATTTTAACATGGTATCAGAGCTAACCTAAATAGGACAGCTTTCACAAAAAGAAAAGGCCCTTTCTCTCTCCTCGGAAGAAATTAGGGTTTCGGGAAAAATTTTAATTTTCGGAAAACTGCTTGCATAGAAAGTTGCGCCCTCCCCGAGCGCATCTATTGAGCCTGGAATCGAATTTTTTGAAGGAGTAGATCTCCCAGAAAGTCAAACCCTAGTTTGACAGTTGCACCATAAAACTGCAAAACCAGAAGGCAGCTAAAAGCTGCAGTGCGGAATCTCGCAAGTCAGATTTGAAGGGGAAAGACTTGAGATCTTCAGAAACCAACTTCATCAGTCAACTCGCCTCGATCAAGCGCATCTCCTGGTAAGTTCAGTTTCTCATTCCGCAGATTTTCAATTTTTTGTGATCTCCTGTCAAGATGGCCCCAAGCACCAAGCTTGAGGACAAACTGGAAGGCATAGAGAATTACAAAGCATGGAAATACAGAATTGGTCTCATTCTCAGAGAGAATGATCTTCAAAAGTATATCAAGGAAGAGGTTGCAGAACCTGATGAAGTTGAAGCCAAGGAGAAGCATAACAAGGATCTGATTAGAACACAAAGAATTATTGCTGACTCCATCAAGGATCACTTGATCCCTCAAGTCTCATCCAAGAAGACTCCAAAAGAAATGTATGATGCCCTAGCAAGAATGTATGATGCATCATACATTTCTTTTGGAGTCTTCTTGGATGACACTTGAGGGATCAAGTGATCCTTGATGGAGTCAGCAATAATTCTTTGTGTTCTAATCAGATCCTTGTTATGCTTCTCCTTGGCTTCAGCTTTATCAGGTTCTGTAACCTCTTTCTTGATATACTTTTCAAGATCATTCTCTCTGAGAATGAGACCAATTCTCTATTTCCATGCTCTGTAATTCTCTATGCCTTCCAATTTGTCCTCAAGCTTGGTGCTTGGGGCCATCTTGATAGGAGACCACAAAAAATTGAAAATCTGCGAAATGAGAAACTGAACTTACCAGGAGATGCGCTTGACTGAGGTGAGTTGACTAGTGAAGTTGGTTTCTGAAGATCTCAAGTCTTTCCCCTTCAAATCTGACTTGCGAGATTCCGCACTGCAGCTTTTAGCTGCCTTCTGGTTTTGCAGTTTTATGGTGCAACTGTCAAACTAGGGTTTGACTTTCCGAGAGATCTACTCCTTCAAAAAATTTGATTCCAAGCTCAATAGATGCGCTCAAGGAGGGCGCAACTTTCTATGCAAGCAGTTTTTCGAAAATCAAAAATTTTCCCGAAACCCTAATTTCTTTCGAAGAGAGAGAAATGGCCTTTTCTTCTTGTGAAAGTTGTCCTATTCAGGTTAGCTCTGATACCATGTTAAAATTCTGTATATGCTAATCTAGAACATCAGTATTCAATTCAAAATTCATAACAAAAGCATATATGCAGGATCACTGAAAGAAACAGTATCACAAGAACAACACAGATTTATCCTGGGAAAATCCTAAAGGGAAAAAACCCAACAAAAGCTTCCTCAATATAGATGCCCCAAAAGATAAAAGGTAAAACTCAAAAGACTGATCCTCCTACTTCTCCAGCTAAAACCTCTCTCTCACTTATGCGCTACACAAGTGTGTGTGTGTATCTCAAATGAGAAGCGCCTCCCTCTATTTATATTCTTTCGTTCACTTAATATTTGACCCAGTTATTTAGGCTCGAGTAACCACAACTGGGGTACGAATGACCCGACTTACAACAAAGGGGACTTCCTCATGACGTTTAGTAATTCTCCTGATAGGAACGTCGGGGACCACAAAAATATATTTAGAATATTCTTCGAAGTTACAACAATTCAACAAAAACTCCTTTGGTTTTGTCATGCATGCCATTCTGCTTATAGAAAAATCTTTTCACTTTTATTCACTAAATTTTCTTGAGGAAGAAAGTTTAAATAGAAATAAATTCAGAGGCGATAAAATTGAGGATCAAGAATAGAATTAAAAATAAAAAAGAAATGTTTGTATTTATCTTTTGTCAACTATCGTATGTCTCTGTTTGGTCATGGACACTACTTAAAACAAATAGATAGTTATTTCATAAGTAGGCATTCAATATAGAGAGCTAGAAAACTACAAATAGTTCTTACCTGAATGGCAACATATTTCGGACTTTGGGAGCTTTGGGCATATCCATAAACAGAGAATTTGTAAAGAAGGCAATACGGCGTCTCGCTTCTAAGTTGGCAGGAACATTCATAGCAGATTCCTTGACTGTTAGTAGTAAATGAAGCCTCTTGATCTGTCAAAGGCATACAATTGCCACTTTGTTTTAGGCTGAATTATTTGTGTGTGCTCAAAATAATCAATAGAAAATATTTACCTGTTCTTCCCATGCATCATCGGGCCGGAAAGGATAGTGCACAGCTTCTTGGGGACCAACAGCTGCAAATAACTGGGACCGTCTACCAAGGGTGGTTACAGTTACTTCTTCTTGCATCGCTTGCAAACGATGAATTAAAGCCAGAATTCTGCAATGTACAATAAAAATGAGAGAAAGGTTTCTGACAATTAACAGAGAAATACTAGAATGTAACCTACCTACGACCATCTATCATCACATCGTGAGCAACCACTTCTAGCATATCTTGAAGGAGAAGAATAACTCTGTCTCTTGAGGTTTCTTCAGTTTCATTTTTCAACTACAACATGCAAATCGCCAGGTAAAATAAGTTAAAATCATCTGTGCAACTAAGTCATCAACATGGTATAAATAAGCATGATGCTATATTCAGTGAAGACACCTATACCAGATATTTTAAAAGCTCCACAAACTTCTCATACAGCAAAGGAAGCTCGCTCATCTTGAAATTATCCAGCAGGGTACCCAGCTGAATATGCGTATCCACATCCTGAATTATTTCCTTAATGACGCTGAGAAGAGAACACAAATCATGAGGATAACTAAACTAGGATCATAAAAGCTGAAGAAATAAACTCACGGCATACTACAAGTCAGAGACTATTAATATTTTTCTACCTCAAATCATAAAGAAGAGCAATAACAATTTTCAATAAAGAAAAAGCTAATTTATGAAAGGAGACAGGCTTAATCGTCGAGAGAAACAGGAAGCAACTCTCAGAAAGCATCAAAAGAAGAGTATGATGATCTCTTTTCATTCAAATATCATTAAATGCCCATACATTCTCTCCTTTTCACCAACAACAATGCTTCTAATAACATGTTTGAATGACTCGTAGCATTCTTTCACAGCACATTGCATGTATTCATCAGAAGCAATTTTTTTGTTCAAATCCGCATCCCTCCCTCTGAAATCTTTGGCCATGTCCAATGCTATAGGTATCTGAATTTATATTGCAAAACAGCATCAGAAGAACGAAATTGATAGGAAGGAAATGTTTTCAGTGAGAAATAATCTGAGGAAATAAATTTACCTTGCTAGCAAGTAAAAATGGTGGCCATTGCACAAGATGAAAACTGGGATCTGAAGAATATGGTACAACCAACAGATTCATCTCCCTGAACAAGTACGAAGTAATCTAGTCAAGGTCCCATCAATTTTAGCTACTAACTTTTAGTTCTAATTGTTGAAGCCGGATCTTACCAATTGTTTATCAAATCCTCTTCACGAAAACTAGCAATAACTTGATTCCATAGCTGGGCAAACTTTGCAGCCTCTCTCCTTTTCCCTGGCTCAGCCTGCAACATCCATAATGTATTTCATCATAAAAATAACACCAGTCATTAGCTTGATGTCCGACACATATGATTCCTTGATATATATATAAAGTAATACTGAAGCAAGAGCCCATTGCACGGAACCTCGGAGATTCTTCAAAACTCTCCTTTTTGGATCATGGCAAGCATTCCCAAGATTATTGATGATGCAGTTAATTCAGCCATCCTAGTCTTGATATTAACACATGATAAAAAGAACTGCACTCAATACAAACAAAATCCTACAGCAGATCAAAACTGATAGTTAAACACCTATCAAAACTGTTGCAACTGCACTCAATACAAACAAAATCCTATAGCAGATCAAAACTGATAGGTTAAACACCTATCAAAACTGTTGCATCTGTAACTACAGAACTTAGGATTGACTGTTCAAAAGTGATGACATGGTATATCACGTGCTTGATTCAAAGCCTATCATCTGCATCTAATAAAGATTATGAATAAAACATGTTATAAATCTTAGCCGCACTTACATTCTTGTCATTTAACTATGAAAGAAGAGATATCACATCAGCAGCTCATTTCACACACAGCTGCCCACAGACTTTCACTCAGATGAAAGCAAAGTTAGCAAACACTCACTGACTCTATTCTACAGTAATGCACCCTCCTCTCTTTACAGAGAGAAACAAAGAGAGTGGGTTACAAACTGCAGGCTATGAATAGCCAAGAGAGACATGTCCCACTCCTAATCAATGCTATCAGATGTTGCCCTCTATGCTGCCAGGAATAAAGCATAACTCCCAAGATCAATGTGGCAAGACTAGTGTGCCTTACTTGGCAATAATAACCTCCATTACAAATGTGCCTTTCTTGGCACAACACCCAATGTAATAAGTGTTCCCTGTTCTCAATGTAATCTTCATAAGCACTCACCATTCATGACTATCTCTCTTACTCCAAGTGCACCTCTTATCCAGTCAAGTAACCAGCAACTCGGCTCACTAATGGTTGTTAGATTTTCTTAAGATTATAGCAGTATATCTTAATTGCATTTACCAATAGGATCACTAGAAGATAGACAAAGCACAGAACAATAACATGAGTATTTTTCACCTGGGAAACCCAAATGGGAGAAAACCCGAAAACCTTCGTCTAAAGATAATAATTATGAGATCAGAGTACAATGAAGAAAGAAAGAGAAAAATATGGAAATGCTTTCCAAAGATGAAACCCTGAAAACAGTCTTCTTTTGCAGTGTATGCGAACTTCTCTCTCTCCCAGAAAACTGTGCACATCACTTGTGCTGCTGTGCTGCTGCTGTGTGTAAAAATTAGGGGCGCCTCCTATTTATACTATTTTCCCACCAAAAATTTAAGTAGGGCCGACTTCACTTGGGGGAGCAATATAATTTTATATTTTATAATTTTATTTTATTTCTTTTATTGCTGACTTTTCACCCCAAGGTCTGCATTGCTCTTTCTAGGGTTTGTATGAATGATTACAACAAGTTCAACTCCCAAAGGAGGACAATAAGAATACCTTCTGAAGTTGCACAAACTCCAACACTCCCTCTCAACAAGAAAGGTATTCTTCGGCCTTCATCAACATCATGATCATTTGGGTTTCATCTATACATCTATACTGTCTCCATCATCTCTAAACGTACTGAAGGATGTCTTTATGAATTTTTTCTATTCGGATGTCTGAGATAAAATGTTTTGCTACCTATCCGTCTCTATTGCCGATGGAATACTTCCATACCTGGCTAGAGATCCTGGATGAGAAGACATGCACGACCATCTACTACATGTTCGTCTCATCTGTCGATGGGGTACTCCTATACTTGGGTGAGAACCTGAACGAGTAGAGGTACCTGTGCAATCACACAACCATCTACTACCTGTTCGACTCATCTGCCGATGGGATTTCTCCCATACCTTGTTGAACACCTGGACGAGCAGAGGCACCTGTGTGAACCCGACCATCTACTACCTGTCCGTCTCGTCTGTCGATGGGATTTCTCCCATACCTGGATAAGAACCTGGACGAGCAGAGGTACCTGGGCAAGGGGATAGTGAGTGTCTCTCAGTCATCTCTCCCTCTCAAAGAGAGATACGTTCTCTTCTACTCCAAGTCTTTCGTGAAAGTATTCAAATTTCACCCTAGGAAGAGGCTAGGTGAGAACATTTGCAATCTGATCATCTGTCGGAATATATTGTAGCTCGACCGCACTTTTCTGCACCATATCACGTATGAAATGATACCGAATCTCTATGTTCTTTAACTTGTCATGAAGTGCAAGATTCACTGACATCTGCACACAACTCTGGTTATCACAGTGAATCACGGTTGGCTCTGGAATCTGGCCAAACAATCCTGCAAGAAGTTTACGAAACCAAAGTATTTCTCGGGTTGTTGAACTAGCAACCATATACTCGGCCTCTACGGTACTGAGAGCCACTGAGTTCTGCTTCCTACTGCACCAGGAAATAACTACAGTACCCAGACTGAAACAACATCCTAAAGTACTCTTCCTATCAGTAGAGCATCCCCCAATCTGAATCGGTAAACCCTTGCAATTTCAAGTCACATTCTGAATCATATCATAGACCATATCCCGCAGTGCCACGCAAGTATCTGAGCACATGTTTTGTAGCAATCCAGTGAATCTGCCTCGGTTCGCACATGAACTGACTGAGAGCATTCACAACAAAAGAAATATTTGGTCTGGTGTTTGTCAGATACATCAAGGACCCAATCAATTGGCGATACATGGTGGGATCAATCAAATTTGAATCTAAAGCAGGATCCCTCAGCTTCTTCAAGTTTGCATCCATAGAAGTAGCTATGGACTTGTAGTCCAACATTCTGAATCTCTTCATTATATCTATGGTGTATTTTCCTTGTCCTAGGAAAATCTCTTTTTGCCTCTGTCATACTTCTAATCCCAAGAAGTAGTGCATCAATCCAAGATCCTTCATTTCGAACTCAGAGGCGAGTTTCTTCTTACACCATAAGATAAGTTTCTCATTTCCAGTAAGAAACAAGTCATCAACATATAGTACCAAAATCAGTGGCTCATCATTCACAACCTTGTAGTAAAGGTTGGGGCCTGCATCACTCTTGGTGAATCCCAAACTCACCAGGAATCCATCTATCCGTCCATACCAAGCACGAGGTGCTTGCTTGAGTCCATATAACGCCTTTTTCAGCTTGCATACGTGAGACTCCTTTCAATGGACAACAAACCCTTCTGGTTGTTCAATATATACTTCTTCCTCAATAATAACATTGAGAAAGGAAGTCTTGGCATCCATCCAATGCAACTTCCATCCCATAGCTGAAGCAATAGCAATGATAGATCTGATCCAAGTGTATCGAGCCACAAGAGCAAATGTCTCATCATAATCGATTCCCTCTTTCTGAGAGAACACTCTGGCAACAAATCTGGCCTTGTATTTTTCAATACTCCCATCTGCTCCATGTTTGATTTTGTATAGCCATCTAGAAGTTACAATTGACTTCCCCTCAGGTCTCGGTACAATCTCCCACACATCATTCTTCATGATGGATTGATATTCTTCCACCATGGCATCCTTCCAAACTTGGTGTCTGGATGCATCTTCATAAGTGGTGGGTTTTAAGTCAATGATATGACTCATCAATACAACATAACTGGAGAACCTCTGAGGTCTTTTTCTTTCTCGGAAAGTGCCATGTGGAGCTTCATGCCCCTTTGAATCCTGTAAGGCCTGTTGTGCCCATCTAGGTCTTTTTCGACTTACTGTCATATCTTCCGAAATATCAACTGTCGCGACTGGATCAATGGGATTGATGGGTTCATCATTTCCTGCTAACTCATTTTGAACTGGAGAGGGAGATGATCTCATCTCCAATTCCTCATCAACGATCTCCATGTCTGATCCTCCGCCTTTCTTGACAGACATTTTTTCTTCAAAGGTCACATCCTGCTAACTTCGATCTGTCTAGATCCTGGGATATAAATCTTCTTCTGTAGTGTATGCAAACTTCTCTCTCTCTCCCAGAAAACTGTGCACTTCACTTGTGCTGTTGTGCTGCAGCTGTGTGTAAAAATGAGGGGCGCCTCCTATTTATACTGTTTTCCCACTAAAAATTTAACTGGGGTCGACTTCACTTGGGGGAGCAATATAATTTTATATTTTATAATTTTATTCTATCTCTTTCATTGTTGGCTTTTCACCCCAAGGTTTACATTGTTCTTTCTAGGGTTTGTATGAATGAATACAACAAGTTCAACTCCCAAAGGAGGACAATAAGAATAGCTTCTGAAGTTGCACAAACTCCAACAATGGTGAATGGAGAACCAGCTCGAAGCAACTACGTAAACCCAACACTTCCTCTTTGCAAGGAAAATGTTCTCTAACAACCCAAGTTTTCCCCTCAACATCTCAAACTTCCCCTTACCTAGGCATTTTGTCAAACTATCAACCACCTGCAAATCTATCACAGCTCCCTTCTATACATAGTCTCTTAGAAAATGGTACCATATATCAATATGTTCAAAGTGATCATCAAATCTTGGGTTCTCAAAAAGTTTGATGCAACTCTGATTGTCACAATAAACAACAATAAGTTCCAACAATTGATCCCTCAACTTTGAAGTCAATTTGTAAATCCATATGGCTTCACAACAAGCAAGTGAAGCTGCCATATACTCTGCTTCAGAAGAACTGAGAGGAACTGTCACATGTTTCCTACTGAACCCGGAAATTATACCTGATCCCAAATTTAAACAAAACCCAGAAGTTCTCTTCCAAGTATCAACATCTCCAATCCAATCTACATCTATAACCCGTGTAGCAACAACTCACCATCTCCAGAATACTTCATGCCATAATGGATAGTGCCAATCAGATATCCAAGTACATGCTTACCAGCATTCTAATAAAACTATTTCAAATCATAATAGCAATATTCAGCTGTATTAGCAGTTTGTGTACAAAACATTGCATGGATTTTGAAATTCGACGAATATTCGGCATAGTATGTATGTAGTAAAGTTGACCAAATGCTTAAATATATTTACAAGCGTTAACTTTTAAAGATACAAGAAATGTTACTATTAAAATTGAATTGTTAAGATAAAAGTGGAATTTAACTTTTAACAATTCAACTATTCATTAATTATTAATATAAGAGTGGAACTACAATAGCAGCATATCCAATGATAACTCGAGTCTCATACTATTTTGCAACTTCACCATAACAAGATAGTGGCCACATTCAGGAATCTTCAGCTTATATGTTTATTTCACTTATAGGTTTCAATGTTCATCATAACATATTATACCATGTAGAACCCTCATGCTACAAATTTGACCTTCAACTTTTCGATGCTCCTATCAACCACATGCTTTATCTTGTACATCCATCAAGAATCAACTACTAACTTCCTCATTGGTCTTGAAACAATTTTGAATACATTATTCTTGATTATGGAGTAGTACTTCTCTATCATGGCATCCCACCATACTTGCTATGGATTTGCCTCCTCAAAGCTGGAAAGCTCTATCTCAAGAATGGGAGAGATTACTGCAACATAAGTAGGAAATGTCTTAAGGGGATTACTCACACGAAACGATGACTATTGCAGTTGTTACGCTGCACCTATACCCAACGCGCCTTCAGGTGTACCGCAGGGAGAGAGGGTACACCATTTTCGAGTAATATTCAATTTTGGAGATAAATAATTACTCAAAAACTTAGGAAAGTGGGTTTAGGGGTTAAGTAGGTCCTCTGACTTAGAGAATGAGGACCCCCATGAAAAATTCTTCCTCCTAACAACACTTTTATAACATTTTTAATTTTCTCAATTAAACTATTAAAAAATAGCCTAATTTTACAGGAAAAAATATTTTTCTCAAAACTTAAAATAAATCCTAAGGGGACCTAGCACATGTCCATATGACCTAATATTAATGTCTAACATGTTCATATACACTGACACATGAAATTTAATAACCTCCTAAGGCCTAACCACCAAGATGGTCATTCCAACTTTGGAGGAGCAGGTGAAAAACTAAAAAATTATAAGTCGGTTATTCAATAACAGATAATTAACAAGAAAAAAACACCTTGGAATACCTAGCTTGATTTTTAAGTCCTAGGAAACCAAGTCCTTTACAAAAAGCCCATACTAGCACATTTTTTACAACCTTCCCGCAAGATATGAACATATGGTAAAAAAGTAAAAACGAGGCCCTGGAAGGCCTGAATGGACTTCTGAACATGATAGTGAGCATATAATGTGTTTGTCTTTGCTCACTCACTTGAAAGTCCAACTAAGTGCAGCTTAAGTGGTAACAGGAAGTAAAGGCGGATAAAGACAAAGCTCAATCCAAGAAGCAATGGCTTTGCTGAGATGGTTTTTCCTCTCCAATTGTTCTCTGCCTCTTTCAAATTGTCAATAACTATCTCTACAGATTTGTAACCTGCCTATATGCAAGGTTTCTGAAGTTTATGTATGAATGATCAGCCCTCTAATTCTAGAAAAGGGGAAGTTCTCGTATGGTAGGAATGTAGGTAGGCGAGGAAGACTCCAAGATAGGAGTTCCTAGTAATCATGCCATCATGGTGAATATTATTGTACTGTGTCAACTTGTTGCAGCTGCAACTGTTTTCCCCAAATTTTTCAAATTTTGGTCCCCCTCATGATTTTAATGTTGTTTGAATCGTTTGGATCCATTATTTTTGGGGTCATGCTTTAATTTTGGATTATTTTGAAGATTAACTCTCGTCCTGTTTTTAGAAGTTGCTTGTGTTTGTAGCAACTGTGGGTCGCGATTTTGGAGTCTATTTTATTTTACTAGTCAAGGATGATTCGGACCAATTGTCCTTTGTAAAATTGTTGTTTCGGAGGTGAAACAGTTCGGCCGTTGCTAAATTTTAAAGTTTTTTAAACATTTAGCATTTTTACTGATCGGAGGCTGTTGTTTGTTCATCTTCCGCTATTGCGGCTCCCAAAGCAGCTAAGCACCCGAAATGTAAGTGCTCCGCCCACCGATGCATGTCGGTTTGTGGTCGCGTGTTTGTAGCCTTTTCTCTTCCGCCGTTGTGGCTGTGCCAATCACTTGTCGTCCGATGTCGATGTCTTTCCTTTTCCGACTGGAAGCTTTCCTGCCCACTTTTTAGTTCATAACTTTTTCGACTCCGATAGGCTTTAAATGGTTTCGGGGTGCCCGTCGCCTGTTGAGACCCGCTTATGCGGCTTAAAATAAGTCTACCCGACCGATGTTTTTGTGTTTCAAGCCACCGACGAGTTTCCTCTTCCCACCGTTAGTGAGTTTTTCAAGCCCATGTGTGGACGAGACAGTGGCGACAGCACCTGTTGAGGTTCCCAGAACTGGAATGCAATGCACGGCCTCTCTTGATGATTACTCGTTTTATAGACGTAGTTGTTTTTATTGAAAATACAGTCCCAATGAATGATAGATGTCGTTTGATTGCAGGTGGACTCAAGAGACTGTTCAGACTACCACGGCGCGAAGGTACAGCTGGGAGATAGGTGGCAGAAGGAAGCTAGGCAATTTTGGCAAAAGTCGAACCGAAACCTACAGGATCGCAAGGAGGGCAAGCGAGGTAGAAGGCAAAACCAATAGCAACAAAGGCGCAGATCTGGAAGGTCTGTCAGTTACTCAGCGGGTCATGAGTGCGCACAAAAAAGATAAAAAATAGGGATATGAAACATTTGAGGGACCGAAAGGTCACACGTTTGGGGGCAGCCCAAGCGGTCAACTGTTTTAGTTTAAATATTTGAAAGTTAGAACGGAGAGGGGCTTTTTCCCCTAGAGAAAACTTGTAAACTATCGCTTGTAAGAGGAACTGATTCGTTTTACAACCAGAAATTGCAAATTTTACCTGCCGGAGGAAGTGCTATGTGGAATGTCTCAATGTGATTAAATGAACGATGTTGAATGGGAACTATTTCGTTTTCGACTGTGTTTCATTAACTGTGAGGATGTTCTAACTTTCTGAACCTATGTTCTTGTCTGAATGTTCTCTAGTACATTCTGTGATGTTTTTTTTTACTATGAGTAATGGGACTTTTTAACTATTGATGAGTTATCTTATTATGTATACTTTTATTCATGTTTATATGTTTTGGTCATAAGAACAGCTATCTGTGATTTGCCATAACACGTGGACAGTGTTGTATTACTCATGAATTAATATCTAGCTCTCTAGAGATAGTTTAGTTAGTAATTTATCTTCTGAAAATGTATGTGATTTAGATGCTTGCGAGTTCTAAGACGAGGGGTAAGAACCTGCGCATCACTTTGTGAATACTCCCAGCATTCTTTATCAAATATGCATATAGGTAGGCACTTGCATATCATATTTTAAGTAAAAAAAAAAAATACAAAAATACATACGGTGGACCGGGCCGCAACCGGTAAAACCTTTTTTTTTGTTACTTGACCTACGGTAGCCAGACCGCAAACCAGACGAATTCCCTACACCAAACAGTCATGGGCTAATTGGGAACGTTGACTGGGGAGAATCCCTTACTGTTGTTGCCTCCGAATTTCTAGGCCTCAACACAACTATAGTTGACCTTTTCATTATCAATGGAAACATTATTTTCAACCAGAAAATATATTTATGTATATACAAAGTAATACTCCACCTGCTCAAATGTCTGTGACAAGAATGTTTTCAAACCCTTTTTCTGCGCTGTTCCCCCCATTGGTGGCACTAGACGTGCATTGAAAGCTCCAGGCAAAGATTGGAATCGAGTCCTTAGCATCCCCAACGTTCGTATCTGAGAATGAAAGCAAACAGATTTCAGAGCAGCAAGAATATCAAGCATTCATCTAAAAGAGAGAAGTGCATGCTCAAACTTGAAATGATGTGTCCTCTTAACATGTTACTGCAATAATTAAAATTTAGTTGAAAAAATAAACCTGATTTTAGAAAAGAGACTCACCTCACCAAGATGGCGAAAAGCACCATAGATACCTCCAAATATAGTTGAGAAGATGGCATACCAAATTTGTGTATCCATAAAATAGACCTAAAGATAAATAATTAGCATAGGTACATACAACATACACAACAAATACTTGAACAAATTAGAACCATAACAACATGATTTTGAGACTCGATTTTTGTACTCACAAGAATTATTGGAGACCATACAGAAATCACCACCCCAATGTTCTTTCTTGCTGCAACATGGAGGAAAGCCATATTAGCAAAATCTACTTTGGGGGAATTGATCTTATATGCGACTTCTAAGCATAAGTACTCTTACCTCTTGGGAAAAGCTCATGCCATTCATAATTGCCAATACTCATTCGCATGATCACTTTTGTAGGCTTAACCAGTGGCCTTATCTGAAAGAATATATGTTATGAATCTCAACCAACTGAAACTTCGGATCAAATAGAAAATTGCATATAATTAGACTAATTTTTTTAAACAATTTTTTCCTGGTATAGTTCATGTTGTACCACAGAACTTAAATTTAACTACTGCATCTCGCTTTTCCAATATTTCAATGAATTTTTTCCTATGCAACTTTCAGCTCAAATTGTATATAGAACCTTTTTCTTCAAAGTAAAATCTGCACAAAATAGAAGATGACTTATTACCTCAATGTAGTAGCTAAAAGCTAGCTTGCTTATAAGAAGTAGAATCCAAAACATTGTGTACCTGGTAATTTACCAAATTAGCAATTAAAATGATGCAAACATGAAACATAAATATAAAACAGTTTTAAAATCTCATCTCAACTATGATATTGCTAAAATTAAAATACAATTAGCAATACGACCATAATGAAACTTACTTGAAAAGAGAGGAGAAACTTTCATGCATTCCCCGTCCAACATACAGCCGTGGCTGCAAATGACCAAAAAGAGATTTGTTTGAATCTACTAAAATGCTTCTACTACAATAATAGAGCTTGCATTCATAACACAAAGAAGTTGACTTATCAACAAATCTGCACTGAAGATTCAGATTTTAATACTAAACTATGACAGCTGGTAGCGTAATTTACATGTTCTTCAACAAAAGAATCATTTTCTCATACACCATAAGAGTTGCTTTTCCCAGGTTAAGACAATGTAATAAGCAGAGAAATATTGCAGAGCTAACAAATTTTCAGTAGGACTTTAAAATTTAAACTCAAGATTCAGATTTTCATACTATTTTTTTCAGCAAAATACACCCTCCGGGCACTTTCCCTAATCCTCTGGATGGTGCTCAGGGTAACCAGATCCTACAGAAGCTTGAGGCTTTCTCACCACAGGGCTCAAGGCCATCATAACAATATACTCATTAAGAGCACAACATGTCACTTGTGGAAATTGAACCTGAATGCAGAGGATAACACTCCTCTCAACCGCGCAGGCTAGACCCAGTTGGCAATTCCTCCAAGGGCACCAAGCGACAGTCAGAGAACGGTACTGCTTCTGCCTGCAGATAAGTTAGGATGCAGAACACCACCCCCACTTCTGGAAAACACCAGTACCGTGGCCAATCTTAGCCCCACCCCAGTCACCAGACAACGTCATCTAGTCTCAGCAGCAGGCCCACCACTCGAGGGAGCGGCACGCAACCCATTATAGCTTCTCTTCCAGTTCTTCCTCCAGATAGAGTACTATTTTGAGTTTTCTTCACTCGGCTTCGTATGTTAGGAGAGATGCCTCCAGTGCACCATGGCAGATTTACCACTTTTGTATCACAGATTCTAGATCCACTCTCTTCGTACTCTTCTCTTCTGGATCATCTCTCCATCTCTGGAGTTCGCTCTTGTTGGTTTTTAGGTTATGACTTTTAGGTTAGAGTCATACTTCTTGCTTTTTATAGGAGCCACCTTAATGCTCCCACTTTCTATTGATGTCATGTTACCATACAGTCCCATTGACCTACTTTTGTGGTCATTTGTTAGACATTAATAAAATTATCTTATCTTATCTTATACTATGACAGCTGGTAATTTAAATTTACATGTTATCAAATTCAACAGAAAAATATTTTTCTCAAAGACTGTAGGAGTTGCTCTTCCAAGGTTTAAGACAATACAATAAAGAGAGAAATATTACATAGGTAAAAAAGTTTCAGTAGGCCATTAAAATCTAAAACTCAAGACCCAGTTTTATAACATGCGCACCTGTTGCCACCATGTCAGCATTGTACAAATGCACCAGTTTGATCTTTCAATATACCGCTTCAGCATGGGAAACATGAACAGAACTGCCGCAAGTGCATTAGGCAACAAATATATTACAACGGCCAAGATATACAAGGAAGGGAAACTCCACCCAGTAGCCCAGTTCTGGAAAGTTTTGACAAGACCAGTAGGATTCTCCCAGGTATGGACATAACAAGCTGGAAGAATGATGACCCATGCAGCAGCAACCACAGCCTTCAATATATATCTCAGAAACTGTCTGAATTTCATAGATTTTTTTGCTTTCCAGCTAAAAATTATGTCAAAAATTGCTGCAAAAATGAAAATATATTGAATTAGAATTAGAGAGCATGATGTGCAAGGTTAAAGTACAGTTAAGTCACTGTCAGGCATCAATTACCAAGATTCTTTCTATGCCAGGGTGCATATATTCAAACAATATTTATCAAATAATACAAGTTAAGTACCAAGCAAAGGACCTTATCTCTTTAGATAAGCCCAACAATCAAAGGAGATGCAATCGCTCAAATGTAATTGCAATCCAGCAAATGTGATTGCAATCCATCTTGTAATGCAATGGTTGTTGCATCATAGGCGAAGGCGGTTCTCTTTAAGTCTACAATCACTAGGTTGTTGTTGCCCCTTGATATGTAAGGGTTGTTGATTTTTGTACCTAGGAAAGTGTTCCCCCAGTGGCTTTTTCCTAAGTCATAAATAGGGGAAAATTAAAGTGACCCTTGCAATTAATAACTTGGGATGAGTTTCAATCTCCACTTCAAAGAATAAAGTGACTTTTTGATAAATTTAATTGAGGTGAGTGAAATTAATTTTGGAGGGAATTAAAAGTGCATTTAATCTCATCCATCCATCTCATTCATTTTGAGCCCCTGGATTAGATGACCATTCAGCTTCCTCACTTAGACACAAAGAAGGCAAGGGACGGCATTAGAATCTAATTCTGAACTTTTCCATTAGAGTTGCTGAGCACAGAAGGAGAAAATTTGCAGGCAGAGAGAGAAGAGAAGAGGGAACGGTTCCGAAGACTTACAGCAACACTGAACATTTTTCCATACAACACACATCTCAAGGAAAAATTTGGGCACAAATTTCAAGGCTGTTTTTCTGGGCACAGAATTCGAGGCAGACCATACAATCTGTACAATGGGCACATAATTCGAGGCACACCATACATTCTGTACAGTGGAAACGGAATCAAGGCATTTCATAGTCTGTACGGTACAGCAGTGGGCATGGAAATCGAGGCAGTCCGTACATTCAGTTTGGCACGATTTCAAGGCAGCTAGTTGGCAGAAATTTTGACTGTAAAATTTCTGAATTCAGTGAATTTGCTGAGCACTGTGGTTGAAATAAATTTATCTCTGTTTTTTTCTGTACTTCAATTTTATTACTGAAAATAAAATTCTCTCCCTCTAGAACAGGTTTTCCCTGGAGATTGGGGTTTTGAGTGGGTCATTTGACCAAAAATCTATTAGTCTGATTTTTCATGTGCGAATGTGTTTTATTATTGCTCATTTAAAGTTGTAAAAATTCTTTTTGTGTTTTAGTCGTAAATTGTTTATGAGAAATGACTTAATTTGCAGCTGAGAGTAAATTGGGTTGGGCATTAAACAATGATGAAAATGGTGGTTGAAACTGGGTTGGGGGGATGAGAAAGATTTACAGGGGTGACTTAATCATCATTGCCTACGTGATCTTCCATCACATCTAGCAGTTCCACAGAGATCTATGGTTTGCTCATGGACATTTTCCAGAGACATTTACAGCCTGCTCAGTTCACCATGATATGTGTTAGACACTGATGGGGACATTCAATTGACAACAATGTTATGACGTATCATATCCAGTTGATTCATGGTAAATGCTTTCTATGTTTAGACATGACCATAGTGGGTCGATGGTGTTACTCTATAATTGTTCATGTATCCTAGACGGTTGTTTCATAGCTAAGAATGCAGTGTGGTGTGTTTAGACCAAGGTTTCCATAGCGTGGAAGCAAAGCGGGAGTGGGAACGGGAGCAGAAGCTCGAAAGCACCATTTTCCAAAAAAGTTAGGGCATGGAGCATCTTGGGGGCATATATATATAATATATATATATACAAACATACAAATAAATTTTAAAACCAAACATACAAATGCAATTACAAACATAAAAATCTTAAAACCATATAATAAGAAGTAGGCCATTAACTTATGGAATGCTATAGATTATCCACTAACTGTCAACATGACCAAGTAGTTATGTTTACAAAATAGGCCATCTGCATAAGTTCTAAAATGATAATTTAATTGCAATATGAAAACTGAAACGTGTGAACATTGAATACCAAAACACTAAAGTTTTTCCTTCCTCTTTGCCCACCACGGTTACCCCGTGGGCCTCTGTGTGGTGGTAGTGATCTTGAAGCAGGATGTAGCTATGTAGAATATGTAGATCGAAATGGAATTGAACGTGAAGGCCCTACTGATGCAACTGTTGCTCGAGTTCTATTCTAAAGGGGGACCAAGACCATGGAAGGGGGCGGTATGGATCGGGGTGGCATCTCAACATTATCATTATCATCAAAACGAGCATTCTCCAGTTGATCCAAAACCAATGCTCCATCCTCCAAATTGTCCTCCTCTGGATTGTAGTCCCAAGTCTTAAATGATTTATCCATCTTTGGTTCCTCATAGTAATGGGACAACAATCACAAGTTGTAATGCACATAAACCAAGCTCTTTGCCCGGCTTACATTCAACCTGTTTCTTCTAACAATATGAATGAAATTGTGGGCACTCCAACACCTCTTTGCAGAAGAACAGTTCAGCACCTGGAAAAGCCCCTACATTGCCAAACGTTGTAGCTGTGGGGCAGCACTGCCATGCATGTCCTGTCACTCAAGAGTTGTGTTACTTGGGAGCAAAGCGAAAGCAAGAAGCGGAAGTGGGAGCGAGAGCGAAAAGCAAAATTTTCAAAAGCTTCCAGTTTGAAAGGTTTTCGGAAGCGTTTTTTATATAATATATTTTTTTTATATTTTGATGCATACATGTCAACAAATGCATGTAAAATGTTCAATTAGTTATGGAAAGCATAAAAACATGAAATAAACCATAATATCAATCATCAATCATCTAGTATTGAATTTTCAACCATAGGTCCAGTATCCATAACATCAACCTTAAATATTCAAATTTTCAATATCTAAATAGGCTATAAACTAGGGATTCTTCAAATACTAGTTTTGAGGCCACCACTAAATAGGCTACAAACTAGGCTAAAATTCTTGGGGTATAAACTAGGGATTCTTCAAAAACTAGTTTTAAGGCCACCAACATCAATCTGAACAATCAACATCAAGGTCCATAAAGGGGTTGATGTGTTTGATTAAATGCCAATCCCACACCCTCATACATGACAGAACCCAATGGAAACATTGCAATCCTAAAATCCTAAAAACTGTTAAGTCTGTTGAATTTTGAATGGGATCGAAAATTATACTTTTTGCATTTGAAGTCCGATGAGGTTGGAACCACTCTCAAACATCCTGAAACAATTAATGGTAATGTTAAAAATTTAAGTTAAAAGATTGAAAATGAAAGATAAGTCAAGTTTTACTTTAAGAATTTAACATTACCATTTAATGCTACTGATGATTACTAAGGTTAGTTTTTTTGCTATTAAATAGATTTTTCCTCCTTTATATAGCATTAGTATGGACCTAGGTTTAGCTCCCCCCACCCATCACTTAACTTTTTGGGTTTTTTTCTAAGAAAAATTGAAAAAAAAGGAGGAAGCATTTTTTTTGTTGCAAGGAAGCAAGCTTATTGAAAACGCTCCCATATGGAAGCGTTTAGGAAGTGCACTTCCCCAGCGCTTCCTGGACGCTTCCTTTAGAAGCGAGCTTCGAGAGCGGGAGTGGAGGGGGGGGCTCTTCCACACAACATAGCTCAAGAGAAGACAGATTCCCTCGATCTATAATTGCATGGTTGGACCCAAAGGCACCATTGCTATTAATGTAGTGGCTCAACTGTCTCCGTATGGTATCACACTCCTCATCAGAATATAGTTTTTCTAATATTTGCATATAACTAGTTTGAACCTCTAGATCTTGGTGTGGTTTTCTCTTCACCCCACCACCAGCTGCCGAAGTTGAAAACCATGATATATGATATTATTTTGGGGTAAGCACATATGTTATGGCATGTAGTGGAATATTTAGCTTTTCCCACCGTTTTTCCACCTCTACACGGATATATTCATACAAGTTTCACATCTCTAGGTTGAACAATGTCCCTAATATGCCTTGGCATAGTGTCCATTTGCTCATACACCTCCCCAATGACCGGTCGATCTGAATTTGCAAACCGAAGCATGTTATAAAATGGCTTAGTGATCTGTAAAACATACTTGACCTGTGACCAAAAATAACTATCAAGAACAGTGTCCTTTGTTGTATCCATGCCCTCTCTATCAATGCTCAAATCATCCCACTAATCACTCATCACCATAGCACCCAACGCATGTCTTACCCTCAATAGGCCACTGTAGGTAAGGAAATACCTACCAAATCTAGTCTTTGCAAGCTTAAGTAGTTGCAACTTAGAGTAAGTGCCATAAAATGCATTGACCCTTGTATGAGTTGTCACAGATTTGATTAGTTTCTTTCCTCGCTTGTACAAGGCATTAATCCATGCACATTATTTATCCTTGACAATAGCATGCATCAAAATGTGAGGATACTTTTGCTCAATGGTTTTTCTTCTTGCCTTACAATTTTCTACATTATCAGTGATTACTTGAATCACATTCTCCGGACCAACCTCATCAATGGTTTTTAGTAGGAGCTTTGCTATGTTATGAGCAAATGAAGTGATTGATGAGGAGTCATGCACTGCAAGAAACACTGCACCACTAGCTGAAACACCAAGGACATTTATCAAATGTTGGTTTCTAACATTAGTCGAACCGTCATATACAATGGATAGCCCAATATCTTCCCACCCATCTGTAAACCTAAGACCTCTTTTGACTTTTGCTCTATCCTTATCTAGTTAGTAGTAACATAGTTCTAGCTTTTTCATATGTGGGGACTTTGTAACTAGCGGGGGCTTTCTTGATGGCTTTAACCATATCATGCCAATAAGGGGATTGGAGAACATTGAATGGCACACCACATGCATAGAGGAACCACGCCACTTTTGCATTTGTATCATCCCTACTCCCAATATCAAGGAAATTCGATATTATTCTACTACCACCACCGGAGGTTGCACTAGTAGATGTGTTTCAACCAAATCTAGATGATGTGGATTCGGATTAAACCTTTTGTTTTTTGCCATGGATTTTTTGTGCAGCTTCCTCTGTCTTGATGTATCTTCTTCTCCCTTCTCTTGATATATTAAGGCAAATTGCGATCCCAATGGCATCTTTATTATCATCACTATCCATTACCCCGCAAAGATGTCTCCTCACACGGGTATATGAACCAGTATAAGGTTTTCCTTGATGACAATCATGCACGCATAAAAATTTAGTGGTTCCACCACCTTTACCCCCCTCAAGTTTTGTCACAAATTGCCACAAGGGTGTTGATGAAGTTTCGCTAGTTTCATTGCCACCTCCAATATCCTCATCCTCCTCCCTTTCAAAACCTTCCTCATCTTCCCTCTCATTCCTATTCCCCACCAACACCATGAGAACCACAGTAAAGTGTACTTGTCAAACCCTAGATCTGAACTCTAGGTTTGTGTCTTCAATAGATATGCCTCTGATCTATCAACATTGCTGCATTTTGTCAGATTTAGCTCAACTGAGCTTTGATACCATGTCAATTTTCCTTTACAATTCGACTAGGGCTAAGCAGTATATTTTAATTATCACTGATAACCACACATGAATTTCATTTACTAGTATTGCAGTGGAAATAAAATACTAAGAAAAATGTACAGCAATCACATCAATATAGACATAGTATTTCTGGGTATGGAAACCCCCGGATAAAACCCAAGATGGGAAGATAGGTGCAACAATCAGATATGAAATTTTTATTAAGAAAATATGGAACAGTTACAATCCAGCAATTAATCCACCCAACCTGGCAAATCGATCCTCTGCAGAATCACTGGAAAAACCCCAGCAGCAAGACACGATCGTTGCGCAGCTGTACGCAATGTAGTTAGACTCGGACTCGGCAAATACTCGGCTGGCTTGGGACTCGGCAAAGACTCGGTAAATATGAAAAATATTAAAAACTATAGTAACTTAAAAAATAATATATAAACATATATATTAAAAATTAAAATTTAATATATAAGCATATAACAATTCAAAAAATTGATAAAAAGACATGTCACATAGCAATGCACTTTAACTAGAAGTGTTTTCTCACTTGAAATCACAAACTCTAATTATTACTTACAAATTATAAAAACCATAAAATTAATTTAAAAAGATAATAAGAAAATTTCATTAATTAACAATTATTAAAAATATTTTAAAAATGGAAAAGCAAATTGTAAAAAATACACTATCATCATCCTATCCTAACCACGAGCAATCACATTCTTCAACCAAACTACCGATGGCAACGTCATTGCCTTACATATATAAAATCCAAAGTATAGAAGTTCAATGAAAAAAATTAAAATTGAAAATGCTCAGACCAGTCACATCCTCAGTGCACGCACACTCCAAAATTCCAAACACACAGACAACTGATAAATTGATAATAGCTAGGGGGCAAATGAGAACAACTCGGGGGAAGCCAAACTATTCAATGGGATGACAGTGGAGAGCGGCGTTGTTTCGGGGGTGTATTCCCTGCCCGCGTTCCCTCCAAAACGCAAAAGCGACGGTCAAATAGTCAACGGACTCGTGAGTAAGTGACGGGTTCAGCGAGTAAATGACGAATGTTGTGAGTAAATGACGAGTTCGACAAGTGGCAAGTTTACCCTACGAGTATGTCACGAGTACTCATCTTGGTGGTCGCTCGGCAAGACTCGTGAGTATTCAAAGAGTCTGACTACGGCCCCTGCATCAGCAGTATGGCCCAGTTGTACGAATCCGTACAGAATGACGTCAACAGTACAGAATCTGTATGGCAGTTGTACGCCCCTCTTCTGTTGAGTACGATCCTCCCTCTGCATGATCTGTATGGCAATGAAGTAAACATTGGCATCGGCAGAAAAACGGCGAGGGTCCTGAAAACAAATTATCGGCAACATCGACAAAAAAATTGGCAAACCGGGACAAACATTAAAAAATACAAAATATAATCATTTTTTTTCAAAGTTTTAAACATATAAAGCAACAACAACGTCAGATAAACACATTGGAACATAAATATGGAGAAAGCACCGATATATATCATGTAGTCATGCAAAAAATTAAATGATTCATGAAAGTCGATAGCGATACTGAATTCTAAAACCTCATAGTTGTCCAATCAAGGACTCAAAAGTGGATAACCAATACAAAATGGCATCGCATATATAAATGTTCTGAGTAATTATAGCAGCTAGCCAATCTAATATCAATGCCCTCTCCCCCTTTTACGGGAAAAGGTCATGGTTCGTTTCTCAAGCCTGCCCCTGGCACTAGTAGAAGAAGGTCCTGGCCCTGCACCCTGATCCAATATTTGACGGTGAGTGATGCATGGAGGGCTAGATGCATCAATGGGTGTATAAGGTGGTGGCGATGCTAGCACATCACCCTCCATGGTATCTCTGTACCGCTCCTCCTCCTCCTCCAACAAGAAAATGAAAGTAAAACGAAAAAAAAACACCCCTTTACCTCTTTATGACGCAGATCCCACAGACTAGGCGCTTTTTTCCATTGTATCATAAAAAATCTGGAAAAAATGCGCTTTTTCGGAAAAATCACGATTAATTCAAATTTTAAAAATCGCGATTTTTCCTCATCAAAAATCAGCTTGAGGAAAAAATTGCAAAAATCGCGATTTTTCAGAGAGGTTTACTACACTGTTGTACGGTCCTCTGTTCGGCCTGGTAGCTCTGCGAATCTTCCGGATGAGTGTTCCTCTGTCTTCTCAACAAACTTCTCTGTTTGTATCTCTCCTGTACATGTGTTCTCTCCACCAAATCTCCTTTTAACTCAATGGCTAAGCGAAAACCCTAACCCTCACGATGGATCCATGAATGAGATCTTTCGGTGATATCAATGGCCAAGATTAGATTAGCCATCACTTAAATTATTTCACTTTTCACTTTATGAAAGTGATTCCATTAAGTCAAAATCAAATTAGAATAATTAATGTATTTTCTTAAGTCCAAACTTAGGAAAAACTCATTAATACATTTGGCTTCCTATTTAATGTCTTCCTAGCATGCAAGAACACATGCAATGCTAGAAGACCTTCCATGTTGCCACTTTCTAACATGGATATCAAATGATGGATTTATCATATGCCTGCATACCTAATTCTAATGGGAACCATTTATTGATGGATATCTTGAAACTTATGAAGATGGTTTGAAAAATACTTATGGCGAAGGTAGCTTGAGTGTTGAAAGAATAAACTTGGTAAACAATGATGAGGAGTATCCACCGGTTTTCTTTATGGGAGTAGGTAGTTCTGAATCTGAAGATGAAGATGATGTAAGATTTAGGCAGGAGTTTATCCATCGGGAATTGGTAGGGGAAATCATGTGCAATAATTATGAGCATTTCTCTGTTGCCCCTGATCATTTGTCCCAATTATCTGTAGAAGCCCCTGAATTTACCCTACAAAATGAAGCTTCCACCACGAGAGAAGTTGCGCCAAAGCCTCTGACAAGAAGAACTTATCACCATATTCGAGAAATTAGGCAAGATCTGAGAGATAACCTAAGACAGGAGATGACAGAGCATACCCATCAGAGTTGCGACGAAGATATTTTAATTAACGATGCTCCTGGTGAGGAATTTTCTTTGAACAATGTACTTACTTTTCAAGTAGATAATTCCTTGCAAATAGATAGAAGTGAAAACCAAACTATAGTTCCTCCTAGTGATGCTCAACATGATCCACCAGACCAAGGGACGGATCTTAGTAACTTTCACTATCCATCTGTTACGCATTTCCCGAGCTTTTTGTTACCTCCAAACAAACCTATGGAAGAAAGTAATGATACATCTCACATTTCTACAATACAATTGGCCTCCTTGAAAGATGAAGCAGAAAGAAATATTTCTAAAGCTTCCCGAAAAGGAAAGTTACTGATGCCCCATGGAGAAGGTTCTAGCAAACAAGCCAATCATTCTGATAGTGTTTCTCCCCTTACCACTGATATCGACAAAGTTTTTCATGATTTTTGGACTGTGGGAGAAACAGTTGAGCAGGTAATATCAACACACCCAGAGGAGGTTAATAGTGAGTCTCATGAATGAAGAAGAGAGGTGAGAGAGATTTTGATTGGAAGAATTTCCATTCCAATAGATATGGGTCCTCCACGTTTCAATGCTATACCAAAAAGGACGATGCCACTTTCCCATATCCGAGGCAACACTGATGTCTCTATAATACCTACCTGTAATATTCAAGTTGTGTCAGCGTCTATTAACCAACGTAGGTATACCTATGGGAATAAGGTCATTGTTGAAAATTGTGCTTTTAATCATATTTCTAGACGATCAGGAAATCTTTGGATGGAACCAATAACAATAGAACGGTTTAAAGGTAACATGTATTGTTTGTCTACTGAAGATGGTCGTAAATTCAAAATTCATGTAAATCAAGTTTATCTAAGGGACTATGTCTCGGGCATGACTTAGCGCATTATCTTTTCACCATCTATTAGAGTCAGTAAGATTAAACAAGCTCCTTTTGAGCAGTAGTTGAGTCTTTCTTTTTCTGAGTGTTGCATGTATCTTGACACTTATGACTTTTTCTTCTGGATTTTACATAGTTGATTATGTTGCTTAGAGTAGAATTTATTTTCCAGCATTACTTTTGTCACTTTATTTTAGGCATATATTTTTTCCCATACATGTGGCTCTGGTATTTCTTGTTTCCATGCGCGCAGAAACAGGTAACACCTAAAGAGGAACCAAAAAATTGAAGTGTCGGATATTTTGTTGCTGAGATGGTGTTGCGGACCAGAGACTTCTAAAGGTTCTCAAGCACTCTCTACATGAGAGCACTTGTCCCAGTTGGAGCCAGATGTTATCACATATAGATTGCAGGTGGGCTACCATGATGCAGCACAAATTGATCTATTTATGTTTCCGAGCTCTTCATTCAGATGGGATTTTAACATGGATCTTTACAGCCTCAGACATTTCAGAGCCTTGTTTAGCAGTATTTTCTTGCCAGGACTGAGATTTCCTTGACCATTGAGATGATTTCAGTGGTGACCTAGTTCATTCGAGCAGAGTAGCACATCAGATGTGATACACAATTACAGATGGGCTTATTAGATGGAGACAGGTATATGGTGAGGCAAGTATATGGCTCCTTGGTTTGTTTTTGCTCTTTCATATATGTTAAACACCTAGGCTTGTCATGTTAGGATGATCATGGTGACTTATGCTTAAATTACATATGTACTAATGCTTAAACTTGCATTGTGAACGATCAAATAGCCTAATGTTGAAGACTATTGTTTATGCCATGCATTACACAAATCGTAAACCGTAGTGCTATATTGGTTCCATGTATCATTTGTCCCCATCCATCTAGTTCATCCGTAGTTGTTTTTCTTCTCCCATGACCTTCGTTGATTGAGACTTGTGAGATTGAAGATCTTTTCCCCATCTTGACCCCTGTGCATGATAGACTCCATGTTGTTATATGTCTCTGGCTCTAAAGTATGTGGCTTGCCTAGTGTAGCTAAGTTCACCGGATAGTATTCCTTCAGTCTTCAAAACAGGTGCTCCACCCAACAGTGTCTTTAGACACTAAAGCATCATAATGCATAAGCGTTATATCTAAATGATGCAAAGTATGAATGTTAAAAAAGTAGTCAGTGGCCAAAGGATTGAGCACCCATTCTTTGTTTAATGTAAGGCTCATTTGCCCTCCACAAGGGCAACAAGGTGAGGCAAACCCGTCGAGGCTATGGATGCTCGCTGGCAGCGGGGCTAAGCCTTAGTCATTAACTAGAGCTCAGAAAGCTTTCCAAGGCACCTACCTTTGTAGTTTGGCTACTATCTTATGTGAAAGTGAAATTATTGAAAAAGGTCAATGGTCAAAGGATGAGCACTCATTCCTTGTATAGTGTTTGTCTCATTTTCCCCTACATGGCAATAGGGTGAGATTAACCTGGAAAGGTTGTGTCTTTTCCATTTACCGGAGCCCAGAAGGCTTTCCAAGGCACCTTCCTTTGAAGGTTGACTAGTGTTCCAAAGTAACGTAAAGGAAAACTTGTTAGAGTCTGAAGGAAAAAAGCCCAAGTACTTTATCCATCTGTGAGACACCACCATCCCCTATTGCTATATGTCATGCATATGTCATTTTGGTTGAGTGTATTTGTTATCATTCGAAGAGATCACATTGTCAAAACCAACTAGAGGTCATTAACCATTACTTAGCCTTATTTTCCATCCTCACCTAGCACTAGTAAATGATCTAAGCTTTGTAAGTATGGCACACACAAGAGACTTCCAGAAGGTTCAATGATTCTTCAAAGGCACAAGTATATCTTACTGGTTGTTACTTTTATTATTATTATTGTCACCATGATTCCAAATAGCATGATTAAATTTGGGTTTTAATATGCATCTTGGAGCTTTTCTTACCTTGTATAAATGTAAGATCATTTTAGTTCAGTATCTCACATACAGTTTGTTAAAGTTAGTGCAGCTGCGAGACCCATTCTCAGAGAGGATGGTACCCTAGTCAATGGACTAGGATAGAGTAAGACCCTAGAAGGTACCTGTTATAACATATATTGTAGCTGGGCTACCATATTCTATTTTTTTATACAGTACATTTTTCAGCCAGATCTCTTACATATGAGATTGCGAGATGAGCAATTTTGACAGATCATTATTTTATTTGTGGACTATTGTACTCTCCCATGTCCAGACTGGGTCTCAAGACACTCAAATTCGAGGACCGATGTAGCCATTTAGTCAATACAGAGCAGTTAATGATGCCCAGTTTTATATCAATGCTTTCTCATTGGACAGATGATGTTTCAGATGGATTATATGCATGATTATGACTCAGCTTTTTATATTGTGTTATGGTTATCATTGCTCTTATACTCATCTTTGTGACATGTATCAACATGTAGTGTCATGATGTGGCGGTCATAATAATATGGACTTGGATGTATTTGTATTTATGTATTTATGTCCTTACTCTGACTTTGAAGTTCCTGATCTATACTCATTGGTTTTACCCTCCCTAGGGAGAATAGAGGTAGTCATTCCCACCAGTGTTTTGGCTTGCTAGTGTTGGCTTCATCATTCACTATCTCCACCCATCCATTACCTTCCAATTTAGTTTTCAACCCGGCTGACTTCTTGACTTATGGCATGGAGGACCTTTTCCCCCGCTAGAACCTTTGTTGGACAAGCCTCCCTGTTTATATTATGTCTCAGCTCTGATTTGGTGACAGAACTTGCTTTTGGTAAGTTGGATTGTATGCCTAAATCATTCTGGTCGATTGTCCCGATGTTTGGCACTGTGAAGAACTCCCCCTGGTCACTTGAGATGTTGGCTAAAACTGAAAGCTCATGTACTACCTGCATTGGAAATATTATATATGCGCCCATGGAAAATGAAAATGCTAAAACTGTGTTTCTTAACATATGTGAAAAATGACAAGAGCAATGAAATGCTAAAATACCACTTAAAGGGTATAAGAAAAGGTCAAAACAAGCAATGGTTAAAAATATGTTATATCTAAATATTGCTGACCTTATAAAATAAATATGTCCCGGATGAAAGCTGCGTTAGCTGTGCTTTTAAGCACTGGTGAAGTCCTAAAGGGTCATATAGGCCAAAAAGGCCATGGAAATAAAATTGATGATCCTAATGAAACTGGATCAAGCTTGATGTAGTCATGATGCCTAAGTTGAATAAGCACTCTCTAAACAACCCAAACATTTGTGAGGCACTGCCATTCCTTGTGTTGTTGTTTGTCCGACATTGGTTTTAGTGAGTTTTTCCTTTCCATATCCAAAGTGTCATGATGTAAAGTAGGAAGTCATCCTTTGCCTTAGCCTTGTCAATTTCATCCTTCACCCTTCACTAGCAAATTGACTACAACTATGAAGTAAGTATAGTCCTGAAAGTCTAGCCTGAGTAATAATAAATAAAGCCCTATATATGTATTTGGTTGATACACCGCCAATGAAATGATTGCTACTTAAATGATTTGTAGAGCATGTCTTAGCCTTATAGCACTTGCAGCAAATGGATGATAGTCTGAGTTATATTATTGGTATCTGATCATTTACAGATGGTTATATTGTCTATTGGATGTTGTTGATGATTAGACAGAGACCTAAGAGGGATATGAGTATATACCCTAGATGGATTTGAACTCTTTGAGTCTAATGAGACAGTTTATTTTCAGTTCCGAGCACTTGCAGAAATGATCAGGCTCATTTTACCTTTCTGATGCAGTTTTGCTTCACAGGATGATGTGTCTGCGCAGGGAGATGTTTTATTTGGATCTCCTAGGGCGTTGTATGGACATAGGAGGTGCAGCCACTTGTTTGTACCATAGTACCTCCATCCCAAAAAGCCTGGTGGGCTCAGTTTGACAACGCGGGCACCCTAGGAGGCTGTTTTGGCAGGTTCACGTTTTCTAAGGCAAATTAAAAAATGATTAAATGGCTATTGAAGAAATGGATTTGGGCTACTGAGGCAAGGAAATGACATGGGATGAGTCATGATGATGAGAGTGATGTCCTCCGCACTTTCTCCAGCAGTTGCAACACCTAATTGGGCCCACACCTATTTTTTGGGGCATTTTATATTATTTTCTAGAGCTTTTGGGAGGCTCACGATTTCCTCAAGGAGGCACAAAGTCAAAGAATTAAAATGTTATATTAATTTATTGTGCCATGGGGCACCCATAGGGAGTTAGTTAATACTCCATGGACCCACCATGTGCTTCATTTATTTCTTGTTGAGTGGGGTACCCTCTTTATGGGTGATTTAGTCCGCTTTGGTACTTTATGGTTATATTGATCCATGTCTTGTATGTTAAGGTCATCTCAACCATTGATTAGAATATTTTATCTTTTAATCATAGCCGCTCGTTTTGAAAGTGGTTAGAATTCGGTTATGATTGTGGTTCTCTCATTTCTATTTAAAGGAAAGAGCTTCTCATTTGTAAGGGGTCTTTGGCTCTTAGATCTGAATAATAGAAAGATTTTTCTGTGGATATTTTCTAGATCTGCTTTGCATCTGATGTTCTCAAATAGTGATTGGATAGTCTTCTGCTTCCTAACATTGTGGAAATTCTTGTGAGATCTATATTTTTCTACTATCATTGTTTTGTCTACAGGAGGGCGTTTTGGTTGGAGCGTTTTTGCAGGGGGACCTCAACTCGTTCGGTTTTCTTCGTCTTGGATCAGGGGGTTTTCATCAGTTTCATTGTGATCTATGATTACTTCGTTTTACTTTCCTGTAGCATTTGGTTTCTTTAACTTGTATTGGCAAATCTGATATTGTTGACGTTTGCTCATGCAGGGTAGGGAGCGCATTGGTAGCTTGTGGCTTACATCCGTCATACAAATCACTTGGATCTTCCAGAATTGATCGGGATAGCAAGGATCATCACTATTAAGACTTCTACAAGCATTTCCAGGTAAGTCTCTTCTCTTCAGATCTTAATTCATTGTACCTGCTTTTCTTCAATTTTTTTTGAAAACTCCTAAAATACTAAAACCCCTAAAATGTACTAAAACTAGGAACCGTATGATCTTTGGCCAAACCACTGCTGGGTTTCATAGATCAGGCCTCCCCTTCACTGAATCTATTGCAACGCTGGTCAAATTCCTGCTGGTTTGACGTAGATCCAATTTTTAGCCTGAAAACTGCATAACCCCCCACTGAAAATTTGACCTAATAGGGTTTTGACTTTTTCTGATTTCTGACTTCATAGACTGATAGATCACGTCTCACACAGTCCTAATCACCCTCAACGCTGTCCAGATTCATGGCAGTTTGACCTAGATCTGAATTTTAGACTAAAACAGCCCTAGCGCCTTCACTGAAAACTGCACTTTTCTGGAGTTTATTTTTTCTGAAATCTGACAAGCTAGGTTAATAGATCAAGGCTTGAGCACTCTAGAACACCCCCAACGCTGCGCTAGTTCCTGCCAGGTTGCCCTAGATCTGGAAAACTGACTTTCAGCCTCCTAGCCCCCCTCATCAGATTTTGACTTTTCCAGATCTGATCTTTACTAAAATTTTCTGACTTGGGTTTGTAGATCGGGCCATCCTGATCTCATTTCCCCTCCAACGCTGAGCTGATAGTCTCCTGGTGGCTCTAAAGCTGCAGATCAGCCTCTCCAAACCCTAGCGCTAGCCCTCCTGCTGGTTTTCCTATAACCTGAATCTTTCGAGCCAAATCCTTTTCTGGGTCCATAGATCAGGGTATATCCCAGGTGCGTTCACTGAAACGTTGTGTTGATGATGACTCCATTGCCCAATGCATGTAAGACACTGATCTCCTATTTCTAGCGCTAGCTCTAAATTGACCTTACTCCCATTCTCTTTGCCAACATTCATTGATAACTCAAGTTACCTATCTTTTAGTGAGTCTATCTCCTTGGTACTAGACAGTCCCAACTCTGTCTTTGCTCACCCTGTCACAGTTACATTTCCCAAGACAGTGGTCATCTCCATCAGTTGCTAGTACCTAAACCCTAGAGCTAGGGTTTCTATTTACCTTGCGCCTTACGTACCTCAAAGCCCCATTTGATCTATTCTGGTGCCTAGGTCTGCTCTCTCCTATCGGGAGCAGATCCGGGTCTCCCCCGTTGTTGTCTTGGACTTGGATAACATAAAGTGAAGGCTGCCTTGATTGGCATGACAACCATCCATTTGGGAGTCTAGGCAGTCTTGGTTCCACCCCTTAGTTGCTTGCCCCTCTACCATCCATCCTGGATCCACCTCACACAAGCAACTACAAGGTTGGTGATAACAGTACCTACTACCCTAGGGCCCCCAGTAGTCTCCTGGAGTTCTTGGTCTAGGACCAAGCAAGTTGATGCCATGGCAAAGCCCCTAGCATGTGGCTAGGGCCCCTATATGCCTCTAGCGTATTCTAGTCTGGGACCAAGGACACTATGTCCAAGCAGTGTTGAAAAACTCGCCGAAAAATCGGCAAAAATCGGAAAAATCGCGGGTTTTCCTTGGGGCCGATTTTTCGGCTGGCAAAAAGCGCGATTTTTTAAAAAAATTTGACCGCGCAATTTTTTCCAAAAAAGCGCGATTCTTTCAAAAAAATCGCGAGTCGAGCTAAAAAAGCGCTCAGCAGTCCAACTCGCGACTTAGAAAAGGGAGAAGTTGGTTTTTTTTTGTTCATTTGGCAAATGAGCTTGTTGGAAGTGGAGGAGAAGGGCTTGAGGAGACCACCAACACCTTTGGAGGCTTTCAAACACCATTTAGCATCTCAACCAAGGATTTTTGTGGAGCAAGTGTTGAAGGTATGTTCATTTTCTCCATTGTTTTTCTATCTTTTGCCATGGACTGTTTAAATG
>LPNX011097685.1:64186-110483 GCA_001517045.1 Pseudotsuga menziesii | reverse complement strand
ACTTTTGCCGATTTCTCCCGATTTTTTCGCCGATGTTGCCGAGAAGTTGTAATCAAGACCCTCGCCGCTTTTTTGCCGAGGCCGAGTTTTTCAACATTGTGTCCAAGTAGAGGCAGCAGGTAGAGGCAAAGATATATTCTGGTCTTGAACCAGGGACACGATGTCCAAGTAGGTCCTACAGGTAGTTGATCAACTTTCAGTGTGAGACTGAAACTCCGCTTAATATTGAGAACCATTCTGGGAGAGAATGGAGGACCCGTTCAAGGTCTAGGGATTGATCAACCTGATTCAGTGTGAGACTGAAACTTAGCCTAAGGCTAAAAGCCATTCTTTAAGAATGGAAGATAATGATGTCCCCTCTCCTAATCGGTTATTGCTAGGTTCCTTCTCAAGGGACTAGCCACCCCTTGACGATATCCCTAGCACCTAACCCTTAGGAGCATCGTTAAGGACAAAAGAATTGTACCATTCGTTTGGATCTTCCCCTTATACAGTAATGACAAAATATATTAAACTATGTACCTTGAGAGAGAGTAAAGTCTTTGGTCTTGTTGGTCCTAATTGAATGCTTGTCCACCTTTACGGTTCACTTTGATCTTGTGGTTGATTGACTCAAGGTCCTATTCTTACTTGGTCATAGCACTCCCACTTTTGTGCACCTCTGATTATGACAACCCCTACTTTATGGATTTTATCCTAAAGTGTATTTACCTTTTCATTTATTAAAGGACCATTCGACCAATTATTGTTATGGTTACTTTATGTTAAAGGACCATTGACCCACTTATGGTTTTGAACTATTTACTTTATGTTGAACCTTTGGACTTTCACTTTATGACTTTAATATATATTCATTAAATGATTATTCTATAGTCTTATTAATAAAATCTTTATGATTTATGATTTTATTAATAAAGATTTTTGGACCATTTAGTCTTATCCTAAGTTATTTTTATAAAACCTTGGACCATTGTTACTTTATCTTTTGACCTTGTATTATTTTTGGACCACTTTATTATTTATCTTGCCCCTATTTTAACCTAAGTGTTTTGACTCACAACCTATCTATATAAGTATTATTCAACATATACATTTAATCATCTTACCGTGGCTCTCGAGTGTGACTCGGTCACCTGTGAGACTTTGTGACTGCGATTCTTCCTCTCACAGATTTACCTCAGCGTGATTTTCTTCATGTGCTTGTCTGTCGTGTCCGCACCTGTCTCACATGTTGCCTACGCGTTTTATCCACTGGTTGTCTGCGTCGATTATCCACGGGCCTTCTTTCTACCGACTGTCTGTGTCGTTTCTCCATAGGCCTTCTTTCTGCTGGTTGTCTACATGGTTTCTCCACCGTGATCTCTGCTCTTCCCTTACAATGATTTCTCACAGGCTTAACTTAATCTCTATGATTTGTTTATTCATGGATTGGCATTGCTCTCTGCGATTTCTTTATTCACGGGCCCATCTTGTTGTGGGTGTCTCTGCGATCTTGTTTCACGGATGGTCTCTGCAATTTTTGTTTTACGGGCATCTGTCTCTGATTGCTTACAGACCCATCTTCTCTCAGCGATTTACCCAGCATGATTTCTCACGAGCTTACCTTTGCAATTTACCCAACGTAATTTCTCATGGGCTTACCTCTGTGATTTACCTCAGCTGTGATTACGACCTCGACTTGTCTCTGTGTGAGTTCTTACGGGTGGGTGATTTACCTCAATTGTGATTACAGCCTCGACTTGTCTCTGCGACTTGTCTCTGTGTGAGTTCTTGTCTCGAAGTCTGATCTCTGCAGCACCTGTGTCTTTTCTTACCGATGGTCACTTGCATTATTTTATGACTGAGATACTAAATTGATTGGAGAACCTGAGGTCTACTTACTCCTACTGCAACTCTCTCTCTTAAGGTACATATATTTTATACCCAATTTGACTTGTCCCTTCGGTGACAAGATCAAACTCAGAACTATCTGAGGAGAAGGATGATCCAAATAATAGTTGTAATCCCTTAATGGTGTTTCTCCTGTACATGGCATTTGAAATTTGTTTTACTGTACATATCATTGGAATTTATTTTATTATACTTAGCATTTGATGATTCTCGAGGACCAACTCTAAGGCAGTGACCAAATAGAGCGTTAAGTTGAAAGAGATGAAAATTATGTTGTTCATGTTTTAGTTCAGTTTGAATTTAATTAAGCAGTACAATTGTTTATATGTTCTTGTATCAAGTTTATCGTGTATGATAAAAACGTATCTAACCTTTAACTTCAACATGGTTTGGGTACTTTGACCTAGTCAACCCAGTTGACTAAGTCAAACACGATTCGCAATGCAGTGGCTCAAAAAACAACATTGCCTATATTTACTCCAGGCATGCCCAGGACCAATATTGCGGTTCTAGTTTTTAGATTTTTGCTTCAGATTGCATGATCAGTGATTATTATGTGTGATAAAAACGTATCTAACCTTTAATTTCAACACGGTTTCGGTACTTTGACCTAGTCAACCCAGTTGACAAAGTCAAACACGATTCGCAATGCAGTGGCTCAAAAAATAACATTGCCTATATTTACTCTAGGCATGCCCAGGACCAATACTGCGGTTCCAATTTTTAGATTTTGGCCTCAGATTGCATGATCAGTGATTATTATCACTTTATTATTGGCCAGATTATACTATTATTGCAGTGATTTTGTTTCTTCTAGAGAACCCCAATGTTCCAGGGGTATGAGTAGTCACTTATACCATTCTTCTATGTCTCCAGATACTCTAGTGCAAACAGTTTGCCCCAGTTCTCATCCTAAATGAATATATGATGACTTTTATGATTTTTAGAGGTCTTGACTCTTACCACCAGAAAATGAACTAGTAAATTACTGAAAAAATTGATTTGGTTGGGGGAGTCAAGGAAATGGCAGGAAATTCATTCAGTTGATGTGTTATGGCTCTCTAGACACTTCATCATTTTTAGTCACCATTTAGTCTGGGATTATTTTATTTTGGCTTGGCCAGTGAGGGCTTCCCCCAAGGGGCACCCCTCAACATGGCCACTTGATTTATTACATTGTTATATCTTACGATTTGAGGTTGTAATGTCGCATAGGGTGAACTAAGCCCCTAGTGACCCCCTTTGATGTATTATCATGATTATATTTTATGTTATCCTATGTTTTGACTTAGACAAGGTGTCGTTGGCTAAAAAGTGTGCCCCCCTTAATCTAGTCAAAATGATCCATGTATTGACCCATTTAAAGTTGATCTCCACCGTTGATGATGTTATAATCTCAACCGTTGGATGTAAAAGTAAGTTACGATTTGCGTCTCTCAAAATCTATATAAAGACGAGAGCCCCCCCCCATTGTAAAGCATGAGCTCTGACATTGGAACTTATAATAAAGAGATTATTCTGGGATTCAACACTTGTGTTCGTGTAGATAAATGAATGTAATGATGATTGGTATTGCTTATCTCCTGCATTGAGATAAATCCGACATAGTTCTTGCATTTTTTCTTTTACCTAGTCTATTTCCAGGTTGAAGGAGGCGAATTGAAGAAGGCGCATTGGTAGGGGGGGGACTCACTATGTTTCGTCTTTTGATTATCAAGGAGTGGTTACTTTTTTATGATTTCTCATCCCCGTATCTTCTTTATTTTGCAAATCTCGTTTATCTATCGTTTCTAATTGATTTCTTTGGTATGACAAGTGGAACGGGGCGCTAAGCACATTGAGCAAAGCACAAAATTCACCAAGACCTTGCCTAGATCCCTCACTTGATCGTCGAAGAAGCATTCTTCATCATCTAGGAGGACAACTACAAGTTTCAGGTACATTTCACAAGTTAGTTCTCAACGTTTCAATTTTCATGCATTGCACATCACACAATTCACTGAAAAAATCACTTGTAGAAAGTATGAAAAATCACTGAATCAATTTGCACTTGGAATTTGGAAATTTGGCAATTTGGGTTTTGTTGACCATCACAGAAAACACTCTCTTTCCTAGGCATCATTTTTTAACTCCATTTTCCCTCCTTAAAGCAACACTGATCCCTGGGAGAAAGCGCCCATCTTGAACTGTCATCTTGTTTCATGTGTGTCCAAACAAGTGCGTTGTGAACCCTAATTCTCTGATTTAGCCTCACCTTGGAAATATCATATTTCTGTCTAAATCCCCAGGGTCCTAGGTTCGATCAATCGAACAAACACAATGATCCTAGATCCGATATTTAATCCAATAATTCACTATTCTATTTTGCTTGAGTAACATTTCCAACACCTGTAAACACCTATGATCAAGCATTCCTTAAATTTTGGTCTTTCCTTAAATTTAGGGCTTCAAGCACTCACCTTACGTATTCTCTGTTTGGGTTTGACCTGGTGATTTGCTTTAGGTCGTTACTTTTAGGATAGGTCTAAGTATCCCTCTTTGTCACTTGGGCTTCAGGGGCATAAAGCGAAGGATATCCCAACCGACGTGACAACCATCCATCATTTGGGGGTTCGGGTATTCATAAGTCACGACTTTGGTTGTCTGCCCCCTCTGCCAGCCTGTATAGGATCACTCTACGGGGCAGCTACAAGATTCGTCATAACAAGACTCATGTGTGCAAATTGAAGAGGGCCTTGTACGAATTGAAATAGGCACCTAGGACATGGTATGGCAGGATGGATAGCCTCTTGATAAGCTTAGGCTTTACTAAGAGTAAAGCGGATTCCAACCTTTACTTCAAGGTTGAAGACGGAAGACCAGTGATGCTCCTACTATATGTCAATGACCTGTTCCTGATAGGAGTGGACAAACTCATTGTAGATGCAACAAGGAAGCTTGCCATTGAGTTCAAGATGAAAGACCTAGGGATGATGCACTACTTCTTAGGCATGGAGTTGTGGCAGAATGCAGATGGAATCTTCCTTGGTCAAGGAAAGTATATAGTGGAGATTCTGAAAAGATTTGGAATGTTGGACTACAAGTCGATAGCCACACCTATGGCATCGAACTTGAAGCTTTTGTGTTCTGCCAAGATGTATCGTCAAATAATTGGTTCATTAATGTACCTGAGAAATACAAGACCAGACATGTGCTTTGCTGTGAACACCTTGAGCCAATTCCTAGCGGATCCAAGACATGTTCACCTAGTTGTTGTAAAGCATGTATTGAGGTACCTGAAGGGTACAATAGATTATGGGCTCAAGTATGATGAGAATCAGAAGATTAACCTACACGGTTATGTTGACTCAGATTGGGTAGGTAGCGCCACTGATAGGAAGAGCACTTCGGGTTGCTGCTATTATCACCAACCTTGTAGTTGCCTAGGTGAGATGGATCCAGGATGGACGGTAGAGGGACAAGCAACTAAGGAAGTGGAACCAAGATTGCCTCGACTCCCAAATGGATGGTTGTCACGCTAATCGAGGCAGTCTTCACTTTATGCTATCTTAGCCCGAGACAACAAAGGGGGAGACCCAGATCTACTCCCGGCAGGAGAGACCAGACCTAGACACCAGATCAGATAAAATAGACTTGAGATACGTAAAATGTAAGGTGATGGAAACCCTAGATCTATGGATGATGTCACTAGGTGAACCAAGGTTTTGGATCAGGGTTTAGGAGATATGAGGTTTGATCCAAGTTGGGACATAGATGACCTATGGGGTAAATATTAGATCTGGGGTTAAGGTACTAGCAAGAGGTGAAGATATCCACTGCATTGGGAAACGTAACCAATGCGAGGGGAAGAACATGACTGGGGCTATCTAGTACTGATGGATAGACTCATAGGAAGATATGGCAATGTCAAAGCGCCCAAGTCACCAAGAGAAGGTCACAACACAAGAAAAAGAGGCAAAAGAGGGGGTAGCGCTAGGGTTGGAGATCAGTGCCTTTCAGATCTAGGGCAATGGAGTCACTTTTTGCCCAGCGTTGGAGGAGACCCGCCTGGGAATTATCCCGATCTACAAACCCAATAAGGTATTTTGCCAGAAAACTCAAATCACGGGAAGAAATGGCAGCATGGAGGATAGCGCTAGGATTTGGAAGTCAGTTTCACAGATCTAGGGCATCCTGGTCACTTCTAGCTCAGCGTTGAGAGAGATTCTGTGAGGGGATGACCCGATCTACAAAACCCAGAAGCGATTTGGCCTGAGATCAAGCGGTTTGATCCGTCATATTTTTGGGTTTTTTATATTTTGGGTTTTTTAAGCTAAAAATGGAAATACAGATGCCAATGGATTGAGATCTGGAAGAAAATCACTAACCTGTAGATATTACCTGGAAAACCTTGTAGATGCCTTGTTGATGATGATCCATGCTATCCCGATCAATTTGAGAAGACTTAAATGAGTTCTATGTCCAGCGTTTTGCTCCAAGAAGCCAATGCGCCCTTTCTCCTGCACAACAAACGTCAACCATATCAGATTTGTTGCATCATGAAAATAAACAAATGCTACAGAAAAATAACAAGATGCAATCATAGATCACAATGATGCTAATGAAAACCTCCTGATACAAGCGAACCAATCCAAGCGAGTTGGGGATCCCCTGCAAAAATGCCCAAGCTGAAGTCGCCCTCCTGTAGACAAGACAATGACTCCCGAAAAATATATAGATCTCACAAAAGTTTCCCGAATTCTAGGAAGAAAAAGACTTTCCAATCATCATCTAAGAACACCAGATGCAAAAGAGATCCAAGAATTTCCACAAGAAAAGTTTTTCTATTATCCGGATCCAAGAGCCAAAGACACCTTACAAATGAGAAGCTCTCTCCTTTAAATAGGAATGAGAGAACCAAAATCCTAACCACTTTTCAAATGGGTGGCTAAGATTAAAAGATACAAATATTCTAAACAACGGTTGAGATGAGATCAACATACAATACATGGATCAATGCCATAATATAATATAAAAGTGGACTAAATCACCCTAGGAGAGGGGATCCCACTCAACAAAAAAATAAATGAAGCACATGGTGGGTCCAGGGCGTAGTTTTAAAAATCGGTCTGACTGGTTTCAGAACCGGCCGGTTCACCGGTTCGGTACCAAACCGGTTCAAACCGGCAGGTAAACTGGATTGGTGACCGGTTAGTTACCGAACCGGCCGGTTGGTAACCAAACCGGCAGGTAAACCGGATTGGTGACCGGTTAGTTACCGAACCGGTCGGTTGGTAACCAAACCGGTCCAGTCCGATAACTAACCGGTCTAACCGGCCGGTTTCGAAACTGACCGGGCCAGTTACGGGCAACTTCTTTTTTTTTTGTTTTTTTAAGTTTCATAATGTTTTTTTTTTACATATATTTTTACTAACCTATCCCTAACCTAAACTAGTCCCTAGTATTATCTCTTGTCACTTGTGTTTGCTGTTTGAGACTTGAGTGAGTGCTTAGTGGACAGAGTAGCGAGCTGAGAGGAGTTGACAGTGGCAGTGGGAAATGCCGAGTTGGGTGGACTCGGTGGACAGTGGACAGTAGCACTGCTCACTGCTAAGTTGGGTCACGGGTGGACAGTGCTAGAGTGTGGACAACAAAGTGCCTCTTGTCACTTGTGTTTGCTGTTTGAGACTTGAGTGAGTGCTTAGTGGACAGAGTAGCGAGCTGAGAGGAGTTGACAGTGGCAGTGGGAAATGCCGAGTTGGGTGGACTCGGTGGACAGTGGACAGTAGCACTGCTCACTGCTAAGTTGGGTCACGGGTGGACAGTGCTAGAGTGTGGACAACAAAGTGCTGAAGCCTGATAGTTGGGTCACGGGTGGACAGTTTATCATTTTTAAGATTGCAGTGTGCACTTGCAGAGGGCAGTCTTCATTGTTCAATACTCGTTATCAATTTATCATGGATTATAATCTTGAAAATGTTGTTTTTCTTTAAAATTTAAATATTTGATGTATTTTTTAGCAAACCGATTCATTAAATTCAAATCGGTCGATTTATGACCGATTCATTACCGATTCCGAGTTGACCCTCGACCGATTCTGAGTCTGATTCCGATTTTTAAAACTATGGTCCAGGGAGTGTTAACTAACTCCCTTTGGGTGTCCCCATGGCACAATAAAAATAATATAATTTTTTAAACGTGAAATTGTGCCTCCTTGAGGAAATCGTGAGCCTCCAAAAGCTCCAGAAAATAGTATAAAATGCCCGAAACATAGATGTGGGCCCATCCAAGTATTACAACTGCTGGAGAAGAGGTGGAAGACATCACTCTCATCATCAGAACTCATCCCATGCCATTTCCTTGCCTTAGTATCCCAAATCGAATTCTTCAGTAGCCATTTAATTATTTTTTAATCTACCTCGTGAAACGTGATATGCCAAAAACAGCCTCCTAGGGTGCCTACATTATCCAACTGAGCCCACAGGCTCTCTGGGAGGGGGCTACTATGGTACAATCAAGTGGTTGGACCCCCTATGCCCCATACAACGCCCTACGAGAACCAACAAGATCATCCCCCTGCTCAGACATGTCATCTAGTGAAGCAAAGTTGCACCAGAAGGGTAAAATGAGCCTGATCATCTCTATAAGTGCCCGGAACTGAGAACAAGCTGTCTCACTAGACTCAGAGAGTCCAAATCCATCTAAGGTATATACTCGTACCCTCTCCAGGTCTCTTCCTGGTCATCTATAATATCCAATAGACAAAATAATAACCTGTAACTGACCAGATACCCAATAATATAACTCATCCTAACATCCATCTGCTGCAAGTGTTAAAAAGTTAAGACATGCTCTACAAATCATTTAAGTAACAATCATAACAAGTAGCAATCACCTCACTGGCGATACATCAACCAAATACATATATAGGGTTTCATTTATTAATTATAACTCAGACTAGACTTTCAAGACTATACTCACTTCATAGTTGTAATCAATTTGCTAGTGAAGGGTGAAGGCTAAAATTCACAAGGCTAGGACAAAGGATGACTGCCAACTCAACACTGTGACACTTTGGATCTGGAAAGGGGATACTAACTATAGCCATATGTCGAACAAACAACAACAAAGAGGATGGAAGTGCCTCACAAATGGGTGAGTTACCTCAGAGGTGCTGACTCACCTTGACAAATGCTCACAATCCTACTCAATACAAATAAGGCCAGCAATCCTTAGATATAACTTTTAGGAACCATTGCTGTTTTGGGCCTTTGATTTTCCATAGCCTTGGTCCACGTATTTTTTTATACAGACTTTTATTATTTAGGCTTTATGCATTCATGTATGTTGAAAAACTACTTTTCATGAATGTTTTAAGATATTTCATTGCAATATTTTTCAAAGCCAATTTCATTAGGCTTACCTTGCATTCACGTATGTTTAAAAACATTACTTTTTATGAATGGGCTTTTTCATAAGATATTCATTTCATTTCCAAATACATTGTACTGATGGCAGTGCTACTTGTTTCAGGCAAGCAAACACATCCTAGGCAACTCAAAGCTGAGACACAAATAAACAGAGAAGCTTGTCCAACAAAGGCTCTAGCGGGGAAAGGTCCTCCATGCCACAAGTCAAGTAGTAAGTCGGGTTAAAACATAACTGGAAGGTAATGGACGGGTGGAGACAATGAATGATGAAACCAGCACTAACAAGCCAGAGTATGGTGGGAATGACTACCTCTATTCTCTCTAAGGAGGGTAAAACCAATTAGTATAGATCAAGAACTTCCAGGTTTGAGTAGGGACATCAATACATAATATAAATATATCCAAGTCCACATATTTATTTGACCGCCAGATCAGGACACTAAATGCCAATACATGTCACAAAAATGAGTATAAGAGCAATGATAACCATAACATAATAAAATATAAGTCGAGTCATAAGCATGTAACTAATCCATCTGAAACAACATTTGAGAAAACACTGATGCAAATCAAGGCACTGCTAACTACTCTGCACAAGGCTAAATGGCTACATTAGTCCTCAGATCTGAGTGTCCTGAGACTTAGTCCTGGCAAGGGAGAGTACTATAGTCCATCAAATAAATAATGATCCAACATAAATGCTCATCTCAGCATCTCATATGTAGGGGAGATGATTGAAAAATGTAGTGGAATCTGAAAAATAACCCGACTACTATATATGTGATAACAGTTGCTTCAGTTTTGGATCCGACACGATCTCCTAGTTTAGCAGGAAGCAGTCTTGCATGGCGCTGAGTACAGCTGAGGCAAAGTATGTTGCCGCTTGCTTTGCTAATTGTGAGGTAGTATGGTTGTGGAAGCTACAAATTGATTTGTTTGATCTGCAGATAGATGCGACTTGTATCTTTTACGACAACCAGCGTTGCGTGAAATTTTCGAAGAACTCGGTGTTTCATGACAAGTCAAAGCACATCGAGATCAAGTTCCACTATATCAGGGATATGGTGCAGAGAGGAGTACTAAAGCTCCAATACGTGGCAACGGACGAGCAGATAGTCGATCAATTGACCAAGCCTCTAGCCAGAGTTAAGTTCGAGTACTCCAGAGAAAGACTTGGTGTGATCCCAATAGAGTCCCCTCGAAAAAGGGAGTAACGAGTTTTAGCATAGTCGAAGTTGCAGGTTGTTTAGCAACGTAAAAGATCTTGGTGTGCTCCTATGCTAGAAACGATGGGAGACCAAAAGACGCAGATGCATGAGATCTCACATGGGAAAAGAGACAGGCTGTCCGAGCGAAAAATATCCTAGCGTAGGACGCAAGTTGCTCGAACATAATCAGTCCTATAGGTTGTCCTCGGATGTAATCAGTCCTGGCGTAGGACGCAAGTTATCCTGGCATAGGATGCAGGTTGTTTGGATGGAATGAGTCATATGGGTTGTCCTAGAGCGGAAACGATCCTGGCGTGGTACGTAGGTTGCTCGGACGTAATAAGTCTTGGAATATTATCTGAACGGAAAAGATCCTAGACGCAGGTTGTTCGTATGTAATAACTCCTTAAAATTGACCTAGAACGGGAAAGATCCTGGCGTGGTACGCAAGTTGTTCGGTCATAATCAGTCCTTGTATGTGTGTGTTCCCATGTTGGATATGAGGAGAGACTTAATGCAATTGGTGTGCTCCTAGGCGATTCTCGCATAGTGGAAGTTGCTGCTTGTCTTGGTGACATGAAAGATTCTGGCATACTCCTATGTTGGTAGAACGCAGGTGATTTGCGTTTGGGCTGTGCTTTGTGTGCTATGTTTCCTTTGTTTTGTACATGATGATGAGATGATCTGGATATGACGAGATGACGGTAGGAGACGCAGGTGACTGCAGTAACAATGTGATGAATGGTCCTAGGTTGTACCTACGCGATGTCTTGCTCGTGGATATGATGACGACCTAGATGAGGACTAGGCCTACACCCAGCATGAAACAGGGCTAACTCTGTAGAAACTTCTGATGATAGATACTACGATTCGATGATCGATAAGATGAGGATTATGGCAGCAGCTCTGATGATGACTTGACCAAATATGTTGATGACTATGGCGAGAGAGAGAATACCTTCCTAGTTAAGAGGGAGTGTTGTTGTATTTGTAACTTTGGAAGATATTCTGATGTATATTATCATTATATGTTGTTGTACCCCCATCGGAGATGTGTTTCCCTCCTTTCGGGATGTCATTATTGTACATGGTCCTTGAGGTACAACCTACGTTGTAAGTTGGGGCAATAGTCCCCAATATAGTATAATGTAATGTGCTTTTGGAGTCTCTCTAGGAGAAGTCGGCCCTGTTAGGGTTAGAGGTCGGCCCAGTCATGTTGGGAGGTAAGTCACTTGAAGGGTATAAATAGGGAGGCGCCCTCCCTCGTTTATACACACTCACACTCACTCAAGTTTGCATGAGGAGAGAGAGATAGCTGCAGAAGACTTCTTATTGGGTTTTTCCATCTTGTGATATTGTCTTAGTGACGGAACTATTATGAGGAAGTTTGCGCGGTTTTCTCCTTTATGGTTTCCCCGGAGAAAATCTTTGTGTCTTTTGTATCTACTCTATCTTATGTATCTTGTTGTGCTTGTTATTCTTTCAGATAAAGATCCTAATCAAGTTAATTAGATTAAAAAAACTAACATTTGGAAAATAGCAAATGTATAATTGATAATATTTTGTTAGCTCCCATAATGAATCTGGTGTTGGACATTAAACAGCATTTGATGATATTTCCTTTGTGCATATATAGAGAGATTTGAATACAAGGGCTGATCAGTTATCTAAAGAAGTTGTGCCAATGAAAGAGGGGTCCCTAATTGTTCAGGAATTCAGAGAAAGGGTCCAGATCTCTATCATAGAATCTTCTCCTTATTAGTAATTACAATGTAGAGATGCTATATCAGTAGAATTTTGTTATAGAAGTAGATCTTTAATGTTCGTTTTTGAAGTAACTACTCATAGGAGGCTAGGATGATTGTATCTAAGTTGACACAGAATTGATGGAATGAATGACAATTCTGTATTTTATTTCAAAAATACATACTATAAGGCCTTTCTAGACAGAACAATGTGAATTATTGGATGTCAAGATTTTTTCTTGGCAAATAAAATATATTATTGTCATTCAGGTTTGTTTCCAGGTAAGATATGCATATGGTGGTATTTTGGCTCCAATGAAGGTGAAGACTAGGAGAGTGATCAAACGGCCCGATATTGATTTCTCCAAGACATGGGGATTCTTCAATAGAGCTAGTCAAGGCCCCTTGGGCACTCGTGGCTCAGGAGGAATCCTATTTTTACTAAAAATTATTCCGTTTCCTTTAAAGCAGCATTTGCTCAAGGAACTAACAATAAATCAGAGCTGTGTGCACTGTGGATCCAAAATTGGCAGTTGACAGGGGAGTTGCAAACATACAGGTTTATGGTAATAGCAAACTTGTCACTAACTGGGAATTGGGAAAATAAATATAAAAAATTATTGTTACTCCCAGTCATGGAGAAGATCAAAGAAAAAAAAATCATTTGAAAGTATATCATTCAATCATGTCTACAGAGAACTTAGTGAATCTGCTGTCCTTAATGAATCTGCTGTTAAATTATCAAAGGAAGCATTACAACTTCTAGAAGGTTCTCTTGTAATAGTTGAATTAAATGAAAGAGGATCTCTCTCAGAAGAGATTACATCCTTTTCTGAAAGATCTGTGAATCCAAGGAGGCAATCTAGTATAATGAAGCAGATCTCTTGAAGCTGTTTTTAAAAGCAGATTCTTTAGTTTTTTTAAAATGGCTAAAAGGCCAGACTTTTGTTGGAATATTGTATTTGGACATTTTAAATTTGTAGACTGAAAAGAAGATATAATTCAGCTATCTTTTTTTATAAGCAGCAGAGAGACGGAGACCTAATCCCCTGGAGTGTTGTAATGACACAATAAAATGTATATTTTTAATTAAATCTAGAAATATCAAATATGCTGCTTCTTTATTCTTGGAAAGAAGAAGTTTAATGTAACTAAAGAAACAAAACTATAATTAAGTGAACCTGTTAAGATGTAAATGTACCTTCGACAATGAGGTTAGTTCTGTCTGTTCATTCTGTAGGATTTTGTACAAAGAGGTATGTTGTCAGCTTCAGGGAGGGGGGTTCTCTGTTTATTAGAGATGCCAAGGCTGTAGATGCTTTCGCTTATTCTGATTTGATTTCAATTGAGTATTGTTGTAATTCTAACAGTAAAAGATATCTGGTTACTTTCGATCACAAAGGTAGGTCAAGTAATTATTGTAGTTATTTTAACCAAGTAGTGCACTTGAAGATTTAAACTGTTATTTTAAAGCATCAGAATGCTAAAGGACATTCCTAGAAATAATTATACAAAATTGTGATCTACGTATCAAGAAACATTGAAAAAAGTGTGATTTTTTTATTTTCAGGATGTTTTGAGCACATCTCAATGTCTCATGACATACGGATAAGAATCTTTTATAGACAATTAAATCATAAAGAAGGGAGAACCAAAGACAACCATAAGCACTTGTTATGTGACTTCTAAATCCATTCCTAAAATGGCAAAACTGAGTCACTGACTGCTACTATGCATAGAAGAAGATATATACCTTGTAGGAACTTCAGTACTGAAGCTGTTATAAAGACACTTAACACCTCTTTAAAGACAGATCCAGAAAATATTTCGGTTGGTGAGCCTGTGCCATGCCATGCTATAATTATCATTGCCTGAAAATCCAAGCAAAGATAACAATTTCAGTATTAACTAAATGAATGTGAAAATTGTGAAATGTAACATCCTACATAGCTTTCACACAGAAATTTAAGAACTCCATCTCTACCTGTAGAGCCAATATAAAAAAGGTCCACATCCTATCAAAACTTCTAAAAAGATGCCAGTATGATCGAATTTCAACAAAATTTGTCTTCGACATCCATATTTGTCGGTGTCCCTGACTCTGTTCAGTTTTCTGCAAAAGTTTAAAGAAAATAGTTATAGACCGCTCACAAAAAATGTAAAGGTATGTGGCATAACACATCTAAGCTCAATTGTAACAACATATCAAATTCATCTTCCCAGCCATGCATACATACATGCGGGTTAGTTTTTGTAACATAATCACAGCAGGATGATTCAGATATGTGAAGCAGCAGTAAGCATGTGATAAAGTAAAGAAATGTAATAAAAATATACAGTACTACAAAATTAACAAGGGTCATATAAAGTCATTATGTGTCCTACCTCTTTAGATTGAATAAATTAAGGAACGATCATATCTATAAAAAAAAGTTAACAATCAATAGTAAGCTTTGAAATTTGAATATTGAAACAAACAGTCAACAATGAGCTACAACATTTGAACATTGAGATCAACTATTGTTGAACATTGAACTATGATCTATGAAACCGAATCAACCTTTGAACAATCAGCTTTAAGAATTCACCTCTAACAGTCACACAATGAGAACAAAACAACGTTAATATCTGAACAAATTAACATTGAAATGTGATCTGTGAAAATAGAATAAAAGACTTTCAACAATGAACATTAAATTGAGCATTTTTATCATAACACAGATCCCCTCTGTTACCTCCCATTTTGCATGGGTGTCCACTTTTATCACAATCTCCTCGGGGACATGTGATTGATATTAGATGGCTTGATTGCTTGGTAATAGGTATATGATATATTTACCAAGATCTATGTACAGGCTTGTAGTAGGACTGTGCTTGAAGGAAAATACATTTGCAGATTGAACCCTCTAGGAAGTTTTGCTGGCCATGAGCAAATCTATAATGAGGCATCCAAAAACCCTTATCTCTTCTACACCTGTATCCCGGCAATGATATAAATGGAGGAACAATGATGACAATGTACCAGTATAAACCAGCACTATTCAGGCACCCTAGGACAATGCAGGCACCCTAGGAGCCTGTTTTAGCTGGATCACATTTCCCGAGGCAGACTAAAAAATGATTAAATGGCTACTGAAGAAATCGATTTGGGCTACTAAGGCAAGGAAATGGCATGGGATGAGTCATGATGATGAGAGTGATGTCCCCCACACCTTTTCCAGCAGTTGCAGCACTTGATTGGGCCCACACCTATTTTTGGGGCATTTTTATATTATTTTATGGAGCTTTTGGGAGGCTAACAATTTCCTCAAGGAGGAACAAATTCGTAAATTTAAAAAATTATATTATTTTATTGTGCCATGGGGACACCCAGAGGGAGTTAGTTAACACTCCATGGACCCACCATGTGCTTCATTTATTTCTTGTTGAGTGGGATCCCCTCTCTTAGGGTGATTTAGTCCAGTTTTATATTATATTGTTACATTGATCCATGTATTGTATGTTGAGCTCATCTCAACCATTGATTAGACATTTGTATCTTTTAATCTTGGCCACTCATTTGAAAAGTGGTTAGGATTTTGGTTCTCTCATTCCTATTTAAAAGAGAGAGCTTCTCATTTGTAAAGGGTCTTTGGCTCTTGGATCTGGATAATAGAAAAAAAATTCTTGTGGATATTTCTTGGATCTCCTTTGCATCTAGTGTTCTTAGATGGCGATTGGAAAGTCTTTTGCTTCCTAGCATTCGGGAAATTGTTGCAAGATCTATATTTTTGGGGGGAATCTTTGTCTTGTCTACAGGAGGGCGACTTCAGCTTGGGCGTTTTTGCAGGGGGACCTCAACTCGCTTGGATTGTCTTCGTTTTTTATCAGGGGGTTTTCATTAGTGTCATTGCGATCTATGATTTTTTCTTGCTATTTTTCTGTAGCATTTAGCTTTTTTCTCATGTGGAAACAAATCTGATATGGTTGACATTTGTTATGCAGGAGAGAGGGCGCATTGACTCCTTGGAGCAAAACGTTGGACATAGAACTTGCTCAAAGCTTCTCAAATTGATCGGGATAGCAGAGATCATCATTATCAAGGAATCTACAAGGTTTTCCAGGTAAGATCTACAGGTTAGTCCCTTTCTACCAGATCTCAATCCATTGACATCTGCTTTTCTTCATTTTACTGAAAATTCCATAAGAATTAAAAAACCAAAAAAAACACTAAAAATAGACCGCTTGATCTCTGGACAAACTGCCGTTGGGTTTTGTAGATCCATTCATCCCTTCACCAAATTATCCTCAACGCTGAGCTGAAAGTACCCAGTTTTCCCTAGATTTGAGAAACTGTCCTCCCAAACCCTATCACTCCTCACCACTTTTCTAACGTTTTCTGAGATCTAATTTTTCCGACAAAATACCAACTTGGGTTTCTAGTTCAGGTCATCCTCATACCATTTCTCCTTCAACGCTGAGCTGGAAGTGTCCATGTTGCCCTAGATCTGAGAAATTGACATCCCAAACCCTAGCGCTATCTATCTTGCTGCTGGTTTTTCCTGTGATCTGACTTTTCCAGCTAAAATACCTTTTTGGGTTTGTAGATCGGACTATTTCCCAGGTGGGTTTCCCCCAACGCTGGGCAAATAGTGACTCCATTGCCCTAGATCTGACAGGCACTGATCTCCAACCCTAGCGCTACCCCCTCTTTGGCCTCATTTTCCTGTAAACTGAATTTTCCTAGTGACTCGGGTACTTTGACTCTGTCTTATTTTTCATCGAGTCTATCCATCAGTACTAGATAGCCCCAATCCTGTCCTTGACCTCCCTGCATTGGTCACGTTTCCCAAGGCAACGAATATCCTCACCTGTTGCTAGTACCTCAACCCCAGATCTAGTATTTACCTTATAGCTCACCTGTGTCCCAACTTGGATTGAACCTCATACTTCCTAAACCCTTATCCAAATCCTTGGCTCACCTCGTGACATCATCCATAGATCTACGGTTTCCACTACCTTACACCTTACGTACCTCAAGTCCATTTGATTTGACCTAGTGTCTAGGTTGGATCTCCCTTGTTGGGCGTAGATCCGTGTCTCCCCCTTTGTTGTCTTGGGCTTAGATAACATAAAGTGAAGGCTGTCTCAATTGGCGTGACAACCATCCATTTGGGAGTATGGGCAGTCTTGGTTCCACCTCCTCAGTTGCTTGCCCCTCTACCGTCCATCCTGGATCCATCTCACATAGGCAACTACAAGGTTGGTGATAACAAAGCTACAGCGGTGTAGAGCATACGGGGAAGAAGTCTTGGTTTATTTTATTTGAGATGTGAAAATGAGTTGTTTAGATGATGAGCGAAGAGTCTCTTTCACCTTTCGGGTACTCGGGAAAGCAACGATCGGATTGATTTAAAAATTAAGAACAAATAAATAAAAGAAATATTATCTAATTAATCCTACCACGAATATCTTTCACCCTTTCGGGGTACTCGGGAGAGCGTGGGCTAAGTATTTATTTTACTTCCTTGATCACATAAACAACTAAATTAGAAATAAAGATAAAACTAACTAAAACTAGAAAATCATAAAAAAAAGGACACCGACACAAACCCCCCCAAGGGGGATGGGGAGCGGGCTCTAACGAGCCTACTCAAACTTGTTTTTATTAATCGGTTGCAATGCTTCAGCAAAAATGCTCTTAGGTCCTTGTTATCTGGGATCCAAAGGCTTACAAAATACAAGGAAAATAAGCCCAGCTAAGTGGAAAGCCTCCTAGGAGCTTCGGATGTCCAAAAAAATTATTTTCGAGTAGAGTTTCCTTCTCTTTTTGATGGGCCTGGTATAAACCAACAAGCTAATGTCAGTGAAAGATGCCCAAAAACACTTTGGAAGTGCCTTTGGACAACATGCAAAAATTACAAAAAAAATTCTAAGTAACAACTGACTATGAAAAAAAGGAAACAACTAAGTAAGGCAAGCTAGAAAGCTTTGCCTTCTTAGGATCTTCGCTTGCCTCTTGAAAAGAATGGCAAGCAAATCTCAAGCACTAAAATGCTAGATAAAACTTTAGAGTGCACAAAACTCCTTCAACAAGTTTTTTAATTTTCAAAATTTTAAACTTGCGGAAAAAAAAGAAAAGTAACTAGACCTAAAATTTTAAATGTACCTTTGAAGCAGACTAGAAATAGAAACTTTTAGACATTAGATCTACTTTTAATATAACCGTAGATGCTAGATCTAATATGGAAACGTTTGAAACTGAAAGAAACTTTTAAGAAAGTTGTGGATCAAAAGTTAAAGAACCCAGAGTAGAACAAGAAATAAAGGAGAGAAAACGCCTCCTTGGTGAGATCAGAGGGACAAAGCTTATTTTCCAATTTACTGAAAGAAAGGTAGAGCACATTCGCTCATCAGTACTCCAACTTTAGCTTCATGCAAAAGATTCTCAACACTAGCAATGGGCATTAAAAAATACTTGTGTAAACCAAAAAAGACTACAACAACAATGTAGATCCAAACATGAAATCATACATATATCAAATAGTCTTCTTTGACTTGCAGAAAAAGAGTAACCTATCAAGAGTTACCTTTTATCTTTACAAAAATACCATTTCCTTCTGAAAGCAAGTTAATCCCAAACATATGCAAGCATGAAAACAAATACAGGTTACCTCACTAATGTAGAGTAAACTCCATCCAAACATCCATAGATCTCATACAAAAATTGCCTCCAAAGCCTTTTATTCACAATACTCAAGAAAACTACTACAATGTGTACAAGCAGAGGTTCCACCTTTTGATCCTGAACAATGGAGATGTGACCTGCTTAAATAGTAAAAGAGAGACCCAGGGGGCCTCATCAATACTGAAGATCAACCCGGAGTGTAACTGAGTTGAGCTGAGTTAAACTGAAGCAATCAACAGAATTGGTGGGGTGATTTACTAGTTTCACTGAAGATATGGTGTGGAAGAGGTGCCACCTCACAAAACTCCAATTCGCATGAATCCCCAAACTCACGCGAGCATACGGCTATGAGGTGCGATTCTTCTTTTGAAAAACACGTGATACATACATACATACCGTAATGTAACTTAACAAAAGTCAAAGTTCCAACTCCCTCATGAAGAGGGGTCCACTCTTTGGTTAGCGTCACCATAGCATGGTTAGCATGATAACCAAATTGAAATTGACATCACAATACTCTCGCTGCCTCATCATCAAAATACCCATGCGTGATAAAAGAGATAAATCAACGTTTAAAATCTATTGTGGATAATAAAGGGGGGTGCACTCTTGGTTAGTGCAACCCACTTCACCATACTCACGACCCCTAAAGTTCATGTCACCACTTCACTCATGCTATTACCAAGCTCCAACAACACTTAGACTTATGTGGAAGAGGAGGCGCATGAGGTTGGGGACCCATGCCAAGTCACCACCCAATCAAAAGATTCATACTAAACTAATAGCGTGGGCCAATAATGTTTTAGTATTGGGGCGATAGTTTGAAAATAAGGAATTCGTAAGCCTCTTATTACAACCAAATATGTGACGCTTTCCTCATGTGATGAGGTCACCATTATGGGGACCACCATGCCCCATCACCATTTTCCATTTAAAAAGTTACTTTTTTTTACTTTTCCACTATTTTTGTCTTATGCCAAAATGATGCATTTTTGGCATTTAAATGTCACTTTGATGCTTTGATAGCGAAATAATGCCTCACGGGATGATCGGGCCGCCCGACTGATGTGAAAAGTGGTCCCTTGGGTAAAGTGGGCACTCTAGGTGTGAAAACGAGTGTCCCCACGTCAGAAACGGACTCTGTATCTGACTTTTATTACAATCTGAAATTTTTTAATTAAAGCATTAAAAAATGGCTTAAAAACAGAAAAAAATTATTTTTTGTGGAAATTGATGAAACTCTAGGGGGACCTAGTACATGTCCATATGACTCAATTCGAATACCTAGCATGGTGAAAAACACCAACACGAAGGCTCTAATAATCTCCATAGGCCGAAACACCAAGATGACTAGCCCAGCTTTGGAGGTGTGAATGAAAAACATAGAAATTATTAGTCGTTTGTTCAACAACCAATAATAACCAAGGGAAAAAACACTCTGGGCTAGTCGGCTTGATGCTCAAGTCCGGGAAGTCGAGCCTTTTATAAAAAATTAAATGCTAGGACATTTTTTACAATTTCCCCAAGGGATTATGAACATGTGTTACAAAAAATAAAACGACCATGAAAGCCTGAAAGGACTTCTGAACTCTGAATATGAACAAGTATCTTGTTCATCAATGGCGACTAACAAAAAGTCCAACTAGGTGAAGCCTAGTCGGTAACAGGATCAAAGGTAAGAGTTTTGGGGTTTGTTATTAGGTCATCAAAGTCACCACAAGCAAGGATGTGCTCCACATCACAAAGGCTTCAACCATGATATGTATGATAATCAACAATATATGTGTGGGACCCTAATTAACAAAAGACCATATCCAAGGGTACCATGACCTCATTAAAACAAAAATGACCACAAAATGGACCATTTGGCCTTTTTGAAGTTCTACAACTTCTTCAACCCACCAAGGACACTTTCTAGGGTACTAGGGCATATGTTGTGGAACTGGGGAACCATAGAAATTACTTAGGGGAATTAAATACTTTAAGGGTGTGCAAGGATTTTTCCATTGTCCCAAGGGCTCCAATGGGCTTCAGACTTGTGCTTGGACAAGGTCAAAAGGTCTCCTTAGACACTGAGAACTTCGAACCCTGAAGGGCTCCTCAAGGGGAACCAAGACACACCTGTTGGCATCAATGACAATTTAGTCAACAAATGCACATTGTTGTTTGTCCGACATTAGTTTTAGTGAGTTTTTCCTTTCCATATCCAAAGTGTCATGATGTTAAGTAGGAAGTCATCATTTGCCCTAGCCTGGTAAATTTCATCCTTACCCTTCACTAGCAAATTGACTACAACTATGAAGTGAGTATAGTCCTGAAAGTCTAGTCTGAGTAATAATAAATAAAGACTTATATGTGTATTTGGTTGATGTACCGCCAGTGAAATGATTGCTACTTGTTGTGATTGTTGCTTAAATGATTTTTAGAGCATGTCTTGGCCTTATAACACTTGCAGCAGATGGATGATAGTCTGAGTTATTATTGGTGTCTGATCATTTACAAATGGTTATATTGTTTATTGGATATGGTTGATGACCAGGTAGAGACCTGAGAGGGGTATGAGTATACACCTTAGATAGATTTGGACTCTCTGAGTCTAATGAGATAGTTTATTTTCAGTTTCAGGCACTTGCAGAGATGATCAGGCTCATTTTACCTTTCTGATGCAATTTTGCTTCATAGGATGATGTATTTGAGCAGGGAGATGTTTTATTTGGATCTCCTAGGGCGTTGTATGGAGCATTGGGGTGCAACCACTTGTTTGTACCATAGTACCCCCATCCCAGAGAGCCTCATGGGCTCAGTTTGACAACGTAGGCACCCTAGAAGTCTGTTTTGGCAAGTTCACGTTTCCTGAGGCAGATTAAAAAATGATTAAATGGCTATTGAAGAAATCGATTTGGGCTACTGAGGCAAGGAAATGACATGGGATGAGTCATGATGATGAGAGTGATGTCCTCCACACCTTCTCCAGCAGTTGCAACACCTGATTGGGCCCACACCTATTTTTTGGGCATTTTATATTATTTTCTGGAGGTTTTGGGAGGCTCACGATTTCCTCAAGGAGGAACAAAGTCAAAGAATTAAAATATTATATTATTTTATTGTGCCATGGGTAAACCCAGAGGGAGTTAGTCAACACTCCATGGACCCACCATGTGCTTCATTTATTTCTTGTTGAGTGGGGTACCCTCTTGTTGGGCGTTTTAGTCCACTTTGGTACTTTATGGTTATATTGATCCATGTATTGTATGTTGAGCTCATCTCAACCATTCATTAGAATATTTTATCTTTTAATCTTAGCCACTCGTTTTGAAAGTGGTTACGATTCGGTTATGATTGTGGTTCTCTCATTTCTATTTAAAGGGAAGAGCTTCTCATTTGTCAGGGATCTTTGGCTCTTGGATCTGAATAATAGAAAGATTTTTTCGTAGATATTTTATGGATCTGCTTTGCATTTGATGTTCTCAAATGGTGATTGGATAGTCTTATGCTTCCTAGCATTGTGGAAATTCATGTGAGAGCTATATTTTTCTGCTATCATTGTCTTGTCTACAGGAAGGCGTTTTGGCTGGAGCGTTTTTGCAGGGGGACCTCAACTCGTTCAGTTATCTTCGTCTTGGATCAGGGGGTTTTCATTAGTTTCATTGTGATCTATGATTACTTCATTTTACTTTCCTGTAGCATTTGGTTTCTTTATATTGTCTTAGCAAATCTGATATTGTTGATGTTTGCTCATGCAGGGTAGTGGGCGCATCGATGGCTTAGGGCTTACATCTGTCATAGAAATCACTTGGATCTTCCAGAATTGATCAGGATAGCAAGGATCATCACTATTAAGACTTCTACAAGCATTTCCAGGTACGATCCAAGAGGTGATTCTCTTCTCTTTTACAGATCTGAATCCATTGTACCTGTTTTCCTTCCATCTTTCTGAAAACCCTTAAAAATTACTAAATTCGAGAACCGTCCGATCTTTGGCCAAACCACTGTTGGGTTTCATAGATCGGGCCTCCCCTTCACTGAATCTACTGCAACGCTGGTCAAATTCCTGTTGGTTTGACCTACATCTGATTTTTAGCCTGAAAACTGCATTGTGCCCCCACTGAAAATTTGACCTGCTAGGGTTTTGACCTTTTTTTATTTCTGACTTCATAGATTGATAGATCGGGTATCACACAGTCCAAATCACCCCCAACACTGAGCTAGTTCATGCCAGGTTTCCCTAGATCTGAAAAACTAACTTTCAGCCTCCTAGCCCCCCTCATCAGATTTTGACTTTTCCAGATCTGATTTTTCCTGAAATTTTCTGATTTGGGTTTGTATATCGGGTCATCCTGATCTCATTTCCACTTCAACGTTGAGCTAATAGTCTTCTGGTGGCTCTGGATTTGCAGATCTACCTCTCCAAACCCTAGCGCTAGCCCTCCTTCTGTTGATTTTCCTATAACCTGAGTCTTCCGAGCCAAATCCTTTTCTGGGTCCATAAATCAGGACATATCCCAGGTGGGTTCACTGAAACACTGTGTTGATACTGACTCCATTACCCAAGGCTGAACAGGCACTGATCTCCAAGCATAGCGCTAGCCCTTCCTGACCTCCTTCCCCGAAAGTTGACCATTCCTTGATAACTCAGGTTACATGATACTTTCATATCCTTCACTGAGTCTATCTCTTTGGTACTAAACAGTCTCAACTTTGTCCTTGCTCACCCTGTCAGAGTAACATTTCCCAAGACAATGGTCATCTTCATCAGTTGCTAGTACCTAAACCCTAGAGCTAGGGTTTCCATTTACCTTACACCTTACGTACCTCAAAGCCACATTTGATCTGTTCTGGTGTCTAGGTCTGATCTCTCCTATCGGGAGTAGATCCGGGTCTCCCTCGTTGTTGTCTTGGACTTAGATAACATAAAGCGAAGACTGCCTTGATTGGCGTGACAACCATCCATTTGGGAGTCTAGGCAGTCTTGGTTCCACCTCCTTAGTTGCTTGCCCCTCTACCATCCATACTAGATCTACCTCACACAGGCAACTACAAGGTTGGTGATAACAGAACCCATTGAGCAACATATCCCAAGTGAGCCCGTTGAAGATATTGATGAAGGTCCCTTGATTAAAGATGTTATTGAGTATCCTCTTCATAATACCATAACAGAAACTATTGAAGACTTGAAGGATCCTTGGGATTATTTCAGCGAGGATGATCACATGTGCATTCTGGATTTTCCCCAAGAAGAAACCAGCATAGAAACTTATAAAGAAAATTATGACAAAGTTTATATGGTATATGACGATACTCCTCCATGTTCTCTGCATGGTAATGAGGATTCGAAAAGTTCGCCTCCTTGTAACATCTTTGAAACTAGACTTTCTAAAGAGGATTATTGTGAACATGGAGATGAGCTTAGCCAAGAATGTGATGTCGTGAATGAAAAATCTCCCATATTTGATAAAGATAGGAATGATGATTATTGGAAATACATAGAGAAGCCCATGTTTGATGTATCAAGAGAGGGGAGTGTCGATTTGGAGACCTTTGGAGATCTTGGTATGGAAGACGATCATGTAGAGTTCTCATATGATCATTCAGAATCACACACAAGTGTTAGCAGTGAAGACCTGGGAAAGCAATGCATTGAAGAGTTAGATTCGATACAGTCGATGGAATGTCAGTCTAAACCTACATCTTCACATTTAGAGGTTTCTCGTGATTTGGAGCAACCTGGGGCTTACACAAAGAGTTATCAGCCAATAAACCCTTTTGATATGTATGATGGAGTTGTTGATCTACCTCGTCGTATAGATATCTACATTAGCGCTATCCAAGCTTGGATAGAAGAAGCTTGCAGAAGCACATGCCATTTTGGGAAGCAATTGATGAAGTTCTACATGCTTATGATTTCCCATCCATTCCACCCCTCCAGAATATCCGTGCAGGTTTGCATTTTCTATTGAAGATATCCTTGTTTTGGTTGGTAACCAAACACAAGGGAAAAATTTTAAATTTTGATAAAATGTTAAGGTGTTTAGATTGAATTTTTTATTTCGCTTAACATTTTGATTATGATATGCTTAGAGTAGGAAAATAAGCTCCTTAAAGTGAGCATTTACCTTTTTTGCATTTCTTTTGTGTAATTAGGAATAAATAATCAAATTTTTTTACCTAAAGTTGTTCTTTTCACTTTCAAATAATGCAACTTATGGTTCATTGGCTTTTTACAAGATTTTGTGCTACTAACTTTGGCTTGTCAAGTTGAGATGTTTTTAAAGAATATCGAAACCAAAGATTCTTTGGTTCTCGCGTTCTCTCCTTTCCTAAAGACTAGATAGAGCACACGTCCCGCAGTTGGAGCCAAATGTTACCGCCTGAGTTGCACTCAATCGTACCAATCGTACTTTCAAATGAGCCGAAAAAGATAAACAAAGTACTTGTTCATCTCAAAACTCAAAAGTCCATCAGGCCTACTTGGCCCTTTTAAAATTTTGTAACACATGTTCATACCCCCTTGGAGAAATTGTAAAAAATGTGCTAGGATGCTTAGCTTTGTAAAAGACTCGGCTTCCTAGACTTGGACATCAAGCCCACCAACCCACTGAGTTTTTTCCCTTGGTAATTATTTGTTGTAGAACAAACGACTAATAATTTATGAGTTTTTCACTCACACCTCCAAAGTTGGGGTAGTCGTCTTGGTGGCTAGGCCTTAGGCGGTTATTAGAGCCTAAGTGTCAATGTTTATAAACATGCTAGGCATTTAAATTGAGTCATATGGACATGTGATAGGTCCCCCTAAGTTTTTGTTCGATTCTGAGAAGAAAATAAATTTCCATTTTTAAGACATTTTTTAATGGTTTAATTAAAAAACTTGTAAATGGCATAAATACTTGATCCAGAGGCAGAAATTGGCATGGGGATGCTCGTTTTCACACTCAAAGCATCCTCTTTACCCTGGGACCCACTTTTCATCTGCTTCAGGTGATTAAAAAGTCACTTAAAGCCAATAATGCTAATAATGCAACAAATTGGCACAAGACAATTTAAAAAAGTCAAATAAACATGTCAAAGCATGTTGGGTGACATGGAAAATTTGTCCCCCACGAAAGGAGACCTCATCTAAACTTAAAGCCGTCATTTTTTGGATTGTTTTTGGAGTGTAGTGATCACTTAAAATTTGGAGAGCGCCACCTCCATGAAGCTCAAACTCTTGGGATATGTGGCGAGGGAGAAATGGATTGATGAGTCATCTCAAGAGGAAAGGTGAGTTGGAGTGGTATCTAATAATGATGGCAAGTCCAACTAAAGTTCAAGTGTGTGATTGGGATTCATGTTGGAAGGTAGCGAGTTACTTTGAGTTAAGTAATGAATCATCTTTAACTCTCACAATTCATGGGATGTGGCATCCATTCATATGCATTTTTGGCAGGTTGGTGAGGGCGCACAGGTACATTTTACTATTATTATTATTATTGGTCACCATGATTATGAATAACTGATTTAAGCTTGGTTTTGATATACATTATTGGAGAATTTCTTACCCTGGATACCTACAAGATCATATGGATACAGTTTCTCACCTTCAGTTTGGGTACTTTAACCTGGTCAACCCAGTTGACCAAGTCAAGCACGGTTCCCAAGGCAGTGACTCAAAATACAACATGGTCTATAGACTATATTTGTTCCAGACATGCCCAGGACCAATACTACGGTTTCGGTTTTGAGACTTTGGCCCCGATTCTCCTAAAAAGTGATTATTATCACTTAATTATTGGTCAAATGATCAAATTTTATTACAGATGGCAATGTGTTGGGTTCTCCCAGAGCAGTGCAGTGTTCTAGGGGGTATGAGTAGTCACTTATACCATTCTTCTATGTCTCTAGATCATTTTGAGCAGCCAATTTGCACCCTGGATAGAGTTATGATGGATTTTATCATTTTCCAGAGATTGTACCAACAAAAAATGAACTAGAGAAATCACTGAAAAAATCGATTTGGCCTCCTTGGTCAATGAAATGGCTTGGAATTTCGACAGATGATGTGTCTCAGCATAACGGGCAGTCCTCCAGCAAATTTTCAGTCAACAGATGTCTGGATTACTTTTATCTTGGCTCAGCCAGTGAGGAAAGCCCCCCAAGGGGCCCCCCCCCCTCTACTTAGCTATTGATGTATTTCATTGTTATATCATGTATTATGAAGTTGTAAAGGGGCCTAGGGTGAATTAAGCCCCTAGTGACCCCCTTTTATGTACTATCATGTCACATCTCATGTTATATTCTAAGTAACAGGACACTTCCGAATAGGTCCTGTGTCTCGTATTCCACGTGTCAGACACGACACTTTCCCTAATACGTATCCAACACCAAAATTTTTGTGTCAAGAAATTTGGACACTTTTCAACACGTGTCGGACACATGCTAGGAACGTGTCCTAATTTTTGGACATGTGTCCTATCGAAAAGGGTATAGAGGAGGAGGATAGAAGAAAGAGCTACAACAGTAATGCTAATTTTGACAGGGAGGAGCGGGAGGATGATTGACAATGGCTAGTACCATTGATGAGCTATTTACCAGTGGCATTTTCTCAATATCTATGTAATACATTCTGATTTTTGTGGTTTAACCAGAACTATCAAATATGCAGTTTATGGTTCAAAGTTCATGATTCGTTGATAATTATATTATTGATTTATCATTGTCAAATTTCAATTGAATGATATTATGATTGATGTACATTGTATATACTTCTAGTTCTTTAAAAAATGTAGATCTGAATGTATTTTTTTTAAATATATATATATATATATATAAATTTTTAATATATATATAAAACGTGTCCCCCGTGTCCTATTTCGAGGGTCATCGTGTCTCGTGTCGAATACTCATATTTTCGTGTCCCGTGTCCTCGTGTCATGTGACTTAGGTTATATTGTGACTTCCACTTAGGATAGGCATCCTTGAGCAAAGTGTGCCCCCTCTTTGACTTAGTCACTAGAACCATGTGTTGAGTTATGTATTGTTGATCTCCACCGTTGATGATGTTTTAATCTCAACCGTTGGATGTAAAAGCAAGTTAGGGCTTACTTCTCTCACAAACTATTTAAGAGAGGTGACCTCCCCATTGTATTCATGAGCTTTGGCACCGGAATTTTGAATAACAAGATTTTGTCTAGGACTACACATTTGTTTCTTGCTTGATGAATGAATGAGCTGATGACTGGCACTGCTTTTCTTCTGCACTACGATAAATCTGCCATAGTTTTTGTACCGGTCCTTGTTCTTGTTTTCTTTATCAATCTCAAATCGAAAGGAGGCTGCAATCCCCGGGAAGACTCTTCTTCCAATTTACCAGTCCTTACAACTAGAATGCGGTGATGACTACAACTAGTCCACCCCTTTGGGCCCACACACTCCACACTGGAGCACTCTCCTCATAGGATACCATCCCACACTGGGATACACTCCTCCAAGGAGTCCTCTCCACACTAGAGACCGTTCCTCATCAGAACCCTCCCTCACAGGGATACACTGCTCAAAGGAGTCCTCTCTGTTGTCGCATCTTACGCACCTAGTGGAAAATGCAGCAAAAATCTTCAAGTTGCTTGATGTGTCCTTGGGGGTAGGTCTCAAGTGAGGTGCTATCAACTAATACTGACTCCTCCGTTTAGGCAAACTCCTAATGAAGCCAAGGGGGGGTATTCCCTAAGAAGAGTTTCTAAGGCTCTTATGTTTTTATTTAGTTGTTAAGGATGGGAGTGATTGTTTTTTAGGAGTTTTTAAAAGATTGAATGATACAAATGTTCAAACAAGAAACTGTAATAATGAGTTTAATTCAACAACATAAATATAAATATGGCATTCACAATGACTCGAAAGCAAATATTAATAATACGATAAAACCAGTGCCAATTGAGTCACAAGATATAAAACTGTTGTTGAAAATTGTAAGAAAGGTGTTTTGCAATGTACTTGATTCATTTTAAATTAGTAGATTGCTGAGTGGATTAAAGGGGAGAGAACTATAGATATACCAAATGGTACGAGGAGGAGTATGTCCAAACTCACCAAGTATGGCTCCACACAAGAAAATGTGAGCTAGATGGAGTATTGGGGGTGTCTTCAACACTACACTAAATGAGGGTGTAGCCTGATAGGGCCCCATGGTCACTTTCTAATGGTTCCCGCTTTCTTTGTGAAATTTCCCCACACGAGGTAAAATTCGCAACACTGGATTTTCGTCTTTGGGAATTTGATTAAAAGGTGTGAGGAATAATTACTAGTCACACCAATTCCTTTTGATGCAACCAACTGGTTGGACAAACCGCAAAGGTGCAGAGCATACAGATGGAGTCTTGGTTGCTTTTAAAGGTTTTAACAATGCTTTCTTATACACAACATAGAGCAAAGAAAGAAATTAAATGTTTTCTAATCACTACCTGCGAATCTCTTTTTCAATGTCACCTACTCGAGAAAGCTCTTTCAATGACACCGTAGTTCGGGAATGCGTAGTGATTAGTATTCGTTTTTGAAAATCAAATTAGGAAGAAAAAAAATATTGATTAATTTAGTTTATTTGCAAGAAATGAAATCTACAACTTTGCAGGTAAAAAGCAAATAAATAAAAAAACAAAAAGAGGGTGATACAAGCTTCCCCCAAATGGGGGAAGAAGGGTGTGGGAGCCTTAATCCAAGATCGAAAGTTTGAAACTCCCTCCAATCTGTCTTCGACTTTGAGTCGAACAACCATCTTGACAAAGGATCTGAGATCTTAAATCTGCTGCAAAAAAACTAGCAAGACCTAGGTCAAAATTGAAATTTTGAATTTGGAAAAATTGATTCCACGAGGAGATGCACCCTCCTAGGGCGAGTTGAGTAGCCCTCCTTTTCTTCAGAAATTGTGGACAAAACAACTCAAAATCTGAAACCCTAATTTCAAGATCCAACAAAAATGAGGCCATAATTGAAACTTCACCAATCTGGATTTTGCCTCCACAGAAAGTTGTGCCCTACTAGGGAGAGTTTTCTAAGAACTCTTTTCAAGAAAATCTATGGAGAGAAGGGGGCAAAGTTGCAAACTTGAATGCCCTAGTTTCTAGCAATGGTCTCTTTCAACACTACTCTGATACCATGTTAGATTTTAATATAGCAAGACCATTTTCATCCCTTTCAACTTTAATTGCAATATATACAAGTAAGGATCACTGAAAGAATAACCATGCACAGAAATACAAGAACACAAAGATCTATCTTGGGAAACCACAAGGGAGAAAACCCAACAACCTTCTCTTACTCAGAGATATTATTTCAAGATACAATAGTACACCCAGATACAAGCATCATCACATGGACAAGCTCTAGACAGACCCTATAGCCAAAGGAAAAAACTCTCCAATAATAACGAGCCCCGAAAAACCTTCTACAACCTAGAAATAGTCTTTTTCTTCACTTGAGCAAAATTCTCCTTGAGCTTGAGCGTACTTTCTTGGGTGTGTCAAATGAGGAAGGTGTCTCCTTTATTTATACTTGTTTTCTGGCTAACTTTTTCTACTGGGGTCATCTTGTCTAACTGCCTGGACCGACTTCTCTTATTGGAAGAATAAAATCAAAATTCCTCCAACAAACCATAACCAACTCTAATAATAACCATTAAATGAGATGGTAAAATCCACAAGTACAATATCCAAGATGAGTAAATCCCAAGGACGGCACCTTCATGAGAGAGCAAAATAAGGACCAAGTCGTATCCTCTAAAGGCTAGCGCTATGCCAAATGCATGAAGAATAATGACAAGTCCACAAGGTTAACCTTCCAAGGCTCGCACTCTAAGTGAAAAATATCCAATAAGCATACACAAACCCTAGATCTAGGGTTTGTCCACCTAGATCTTCTCAAAACTAACCAACCTCCATCACGAATGCAACCTAACAGTTCCAAAGTGGTCAATATCATCAATAAAGTGGAATAGATGTTCTCCAAGTTGGAGTTGCCCATGAGAATAGGTTAAGAAAGGTTCCAAGAAGCATCTAGAAGTGGACACTCTTCAATCAATCATGAAAAAGTGTGCAACTAACTCACCATCAGCCATGTCAAGGATCCAAACATAAAGCATATGCAATGGAGTCCTTCAACAAATTGTTGTCCACATAGCAACCAAATCCTCAACCTCCACAACTATCTCATCAATGCATTAAAGATAGATTCATGAATCAGTGAGTGCATTAATTATTAGAGCCATAATGTATGCCATCAAGATGCCATTCCAAGTCAACTATGAGAGGGTGTTTTCATGAAGGATCCTCCAAATACCACAAGAATAGGCCAAGCATGTGTTGAAAATTGTTGCAAAGCCATAAATGGACACCCAAAAAGAAGTTGTCATAGGTCCAACACCCCTAGGAACTAGGGGGGGTTACACTAAAGAAAATCCTTTGATATAAGCTTTTCAACCATATATCACCCTCATCCATCAGAGCTAGGACATTAGAGAAATTCCTCCTAAAGAGAGGCTACCAAACTCCTGAAAACTGCTCACAAACAAAAATAGGACGCCCAAAAAAGAAACTGCCATAGCTCCAACACCCTTGGGAATTAGGGCGGGCATTTTATACCACTAGAAAAATCATGCAAACAGATTTAGAACCATAAATCGCACTTCTCCATCAGAGCTATGGCATCAGAGAATGGCCCTCCTGAAGGCAGGTCACCAAAACTAAAGAAAACAACTCATAAGCTAGAGTTTACTACTCAAAATGTAATATACTAAATCATTCTACTCTGATGTTGTGGAGGGTTTGTTGTGATATTTGGTATTTTGTTCAAGTGTTTGATGTATAATTTAGCCAATAGTAGGTTTGAATGAATAATAATAATGTTGCATGCCCCGGCCGGATATAACAAATACTAATATCTACAATGTAAACAAGTTCAAAAGCAATGCATGAACATACCAAATAACTATAATGAAGTTGTATGATATCATAGAGAACACATGTACGCCATGTACAAGAATTGGTTCCAAAAGTGGAAACAGGTTTGAGAGCTTGGTGAGTTGGTTCCTATGTGGCATCACTCATTAGTTAATTCCCCCTGTTTATCATTAATGGGACATTACACAGAAGGAATGCCCAAATGCTCCAACACCCTACGGAAACAAGGAGAGCTCAGGAAACAAGCTTTCCATCCATAGATCATACACTTCTAGATGACCTAGGGCCCCTAAGTCAGACCATCAAAACTACAAAATTGACCCCAAAACAACAAGGAAGCATGGTGCATGAGCATGTCAAAGCTCATCAATAATAGCCAATGAGCAAGAGCACACTACAAAATATGAATATCTATACCATGTAGAAGACAAGGTAGCCCCAAAGTGATAGGGCACTCCATCCATAGGTGAACTATGTGTCATAAACCATCAATGCATGAGTGAAGTATAGCACTATGCTCAAACTATGAGGCCTCACACATCTATAATTGATCATAGGCAACACTTCATCTAACACTTCTTACAACTTTGAGAAACACTAAGTTGATGGGATGCCATTTCCATGAATGCACAAGTGTTAGTTAGATGAGGAACAAGCATGCCAATATCCAATATGAAAAAATAAAAACATCCAATCACCATAGAGAAAATTCATGCCAGATCTACTAGCCCATAAGATCCATCAAACAAATCACTAAAGCATCATCATCCATGAAGCAAATCTCTACCATCAAGAACCCAAGGCATTAAATCTCCATAAACATGTCACGCCCAGCTGAAGATTGCGATAAAAATCACAAGTGGGCACCTATGCAAAATGGGAGGTACCAGTAAGCAAGTTGCTAATCTGAAAGGCGACATACAATCTGGTATTATGAAAGGTGTCATACAAGTTGCTGATCATTTTCATTTTATTCACTATATGTATGAATGATGATAGAGTCTAGACATAATGATTTGGTGGAACGAATGAATATGAAGTTGTACCATGTGAGTTTTGGTTTCGATATTTTTGCCAGATGGTAGACTTTGTTGTGAGGCATGCTTTATTTCCTCACTCAAGATATCTCAGAGGGCCACAATGCATCACCAAGCTCCCTTAGAATCTCAGCTGGCAAAATTGCATGCGAACCTACTTATCTTCTATATATATGAAGTTGTGGTTGTAGGATGTAAAGAGACCAAGTCGTAACAGATTTGGTATAAACAGGTTGGACAAAGACTGGTCATACAAATAAAGGCGATTTACCAAGAAACATGATGTGATTGAAGTAACAGATTCACTGCTGAGTGACGTTGGTTCAAGAACAAAAGGAATCTTCCTATGTTATTATTCTTCTATAATAAAGGAGATAGAAAGGACTTAGAGAAAGAGTGGCCTACAAGAAAAATGAGCTAGGAAAGCAACAAATTCTTTCTACTACAAGTTTTTCTTGGATAGAATCTAGCTCGAAAATATTCACCAACTATGATATGTTGTATTATGGTGTTCTTGTCCTATTAATGGACCAAATCTTAACGAAAAATATACAGACCCACATCTCAACTGATATATCATTTTTTTCTGTATCATTGTTGTGATTTCAACTTGGGGAAGCATTATTACTCAATTGCTGTTAAGAATCTTATGCTATTTCTATTACAAAATGTTTAGAAGATATTGTTCATGAATATATAAAAATCTACAAGTATTGCTACCCTCATGGATGAACGTGTTACACTTGTTTCTGGTACATAAAAGAAATCTGCACCCGCACGCATTGGCCATCCTAGGGTGAAACAATCGCCTGACCTATTAATCAAGATAGTCATGCTTTAGCATAGGATTCAATTACAGCAAAATTTGCATGTATAGAAATTCTGGCAATCATGTTGAAAAATATCCATCATACCAGAAAAATTCATTCAAATCATCATAGTTCCTCCACTGTGAGTGTTTGGCTGTCCCCTTTCTATTTCTCTTGACCTCCTATAATCAGAAAAAACAAATAACCATTAATGTCAAGATACATGTGTGAACTGCTCATCATTATAGAGAACAACATACATAATCAAGAGGATGTAAAACTACAAGCAGATGCTAAGTACCTTTGAAATAACAGTATAAAAGGGAGTCACAACTTTTCTAAGGAAAGATCCTTCCTCGCCACCACATGCTGGCTCTATATTTTCTCCAGTCACAGCACTCACATTGCCACTTAAAATTCCATTGACCTCATATGCCATCTGCAAATCCAAAGTCAAGGTTACATTAGAAGTCATAGAAGAGCTTGAATATCTGAGACAGAACATGAAGAGAACTTGAAAAAAACATATGTTCTGATAGGATAAATAATGACAATGTTGGCAAATAAGATAAAACATTAAAATTGCTAGTACTCTCTATCTGCTGTATTTGCTAGAATATTCTTCTGATAATGAGCAAAAAACCAAACAACTAGCTGTAAGTATAGCCACCCATGTGTTGAAATTTACCTAGGAGTTGTTCCCCTAAGTGACTTTTGCCTAAGTCACTAGGAAAAGGGGTTTGAGTCACTTGGACTTTATATTAATGACTTGAACTTTATATTAATGACTTGAGATGAGCATTAATTGCACTTTACGGAAAAAGTGCACTTTAAGTGAAATATTTTAAAAGTGAGTGAAAATTAATTTGTGGAGAAAAGTGATTTTAATCACAACCACTCATCTAAACTAATCTGATCCCTAGGATTAGATGGCTTTTCATGCACCCTAATTTTTTCACCAAAAAAAGAAAGTTTCCAGGTGAAGAGGCATTTTGCATTTTTGAGAGAGAGGAGAGCCATTATCTGAGAAAGAAGAAAAATAGCAGCAGCAGCAGCAATTTTTTTTTGGGCACGCAAATCGAGGAAGAGGACAGCAAGATCAGGGCACAAATTTCAAGGGAGCTGGGCGCATTTTTTAAGGAGGCAGCATTTATTGCAGCATGTCCATACAATCTGTACTGTATGGATTCCATACATGGCACGTTTCCCAACAAAAAGTATAGGCTCGGTTTTCGAGGCAGAAATTGGGCACATCTTTCAAGGCACATTTCTGGGCACATTTCCCGAGGCAGATTACAGGCATGATTTTCGAGGTCCATACCAACTGTCTGTACAGCTGTCATACAGTCTGTACAGCGGCATGTTTCTCGAGGCAGCTACAGAAAGAAATTTCTGGGTTTGATCTTTTCCTGTTTGGCACGGAAAACGAGGCAGAAAATATCCATCCGGTTGAGATAAGTTGGTCTCAAAATTTTTCTGAGTATTGCTGTAATTTTTCCTGATAATAAAAATTTCTCTCTCTCAAGTTTTCCCCGGAGATTGGGGTTTTCCCTGGGTCATTGGACCAAAAACACTGTGTCTGAAATTTATGGTTGAATGTGGTTTATTTTCTGTTCATAAAAATGTTGTCGAAGCTTTTCTTGTGTTTCAGTCCTAAAATGTTGTCGAAGCTTTTCTTGTGTTTCAGTCCTATGTTGTTTATGAGAAAAATCTAATTTGCAGCAGTAAAACAAATTGGGTTGGGCATTAAACAATGTTTCAAAAGGAGTTGGAAACCAGGTTGGGAAAGTGCTGAAAAATCTACATGGTATCAGAGCCTTGTTAAAAGGAGGGAAGATTTATACACAGTGAAAAATTTCAAACTTCGGTGATTTCTTTTGTCAGTGGGCAGCACCTTGTTGGAACTTGAACTTTGCAGAGATAATGGCAACTGGACTTAGGATGGAGGATAGGCTTGATGGGGCTGGGAATTTTGTCCCATGGAAAGCTAGGATAGTGCTGATATTGGAGGAGAATGAGTTGTGCGATGAGGTGGTTCATAACACTACAGCAGTTCCTATTGTTGTTCCCCCTTCCACCAATGCAGCAGCACTTACCACCTTCAACAAGAAGGACATAAAAGCTAGAAGAATAATCCTAGATGCAGTTAAAGACCATGTGATTCCTCACATCTTGAGTAAGACCCGTGCATATCAGATGTGGGATGCTTTGACCAGCTTGTTTCAAAGCTCAAACGAGAATACAAAGATGGTTTTGAGGGAGAAGTTGAAAAGTATCAAGATGGCCAAAGGGGAGGTTGTGATATCTTACCTTACTAGGATCTCTCAGGTGAGAGATGAGCTTACAGTAGTGGGGGACGTTGTTCCTAATGCCGAGCTAGTGCGAACAGCTATGAATGGGGTTTCAAAGCCTTGGGCTGTGTTTGTGGAGGCTAGGGAGAACTTACCTACATGGGACAAGATATGTGATGATTGTGTTCAGGAGGAGACTTGGAGGGGTCTTATGCAAGGCAATGCTTCTACTAGTAGGGAGGATGAGGAGAATGTGGCTTTGACAGCAAAGGGGAAGAAGAAGTTCAAGAAGGGTCCCAAGAAGGGTGGGGCCAAGCAGTACGAGGGGCAGAAGAAGGACTTCAGCACTGTGAAGTTCTTTGCTTGTCAAAAGATGGGGTACTATGCTGGGAAATGTCCACGGAAGAAGAAGAAGAAGAAGCAGCAGCAGACAGCAGCTTCGGCAGAGGTTGAGGATTTTACAGCGAGATTTGAGAGAGGTTTTTCTCTTTGCACTGGACATGTTGATAGAGAGAGAGCATCCATCATCACCAGTGCAGATGTTGATAATGAGAGGGAGCATTCCTTGTTGATGGGTCATTCTTTGAGTGCATCCACCACCAGCATGTGGTATATTGATAGTGGAGCTTCAATCTACATGACAGGTGCTCAAGGGATGTTCTCCGAGCTTTCGCAGTCAGAGATTGATGTGGAGTTAGTGTTGGAGGATGACACAGTTGTCAGAGCAGTTGGGCATGGGACCATTACCTTTCAGAGGGAGTCCATGAGTCCCATGATTTTGAGAGATGTACTATAGTACCTAGGTTGAAAAAGAACTTGATCTCAATTTCAATGATTGAGGATCAAGGTCTTGGGGTGTCCTTCCTAGATGGACATGTGCGTGTGTTTCCCAAGACTACAGGACCATCTGCTTCCTACACCATTGGAGTCAGATGTGGGAAACTGTACAAGCTCTTGTTTCAACCTTGGCATGCTTTGGCACATAACAGCGGCAGCAAGCTTTGTGAGTTGTGGAATAGGAGGATGGCTCATCTACATCATCCAGCTTTGCGTATGTTGAGGTATATGGTTACAGGGTTTCCAGAGTTCAGCACGAAGCACAGTGAGGTATGCAGGGGGTGTGCTTTGGGAAAGTACACCAAGACTACTTTTACGAGCAGTGATAGTAGGTCAGCAAAGGTTCTTGACTTGATACACTCTGACTTGTGTGGTCCCATGTCCTTCATAATCTTATTGTTCATTTACAATAGATCTCTTTGAATTGCATTTTTATTTCAGCTAATGTTCATGCTTTCCAAGCTTCTATTGTAGGTGGCACCAAGTTCTTTTTACCATATTTTGTGCAAGGATTTCTAAGTTTGTAGGTTATCTCACTTGGAGAAGGGTTGAGCGAGTAAGCATCTTCCTCATCTTCAAGATCTTGTGAACAACATAGTCCCTTCCTGTTCCACCAAAGAAGACTCCATTGCCCAAGTTTTCCAAGGGATCAATCCACTTCCTCTCCCTCCTTCACTTTCATTACATCTTTCTTGGTTACTATTTTGTCATACTTATTCAAAATATATTTATATTGAAGAATATCAAAAGCTAGTTTGTTAAGTACGCATTGTTTTAACTAGATCTAAGTTTAAAAGCTTTATTTTTTTAGTAGATCTAGCTTCCTAACCTAGTACTTATGCTCATTAAAGAATCTATCTTTCAAGTACTTAAGATTATGATTATTTTTATGATTCTAACACTTTATTTGGCATCGTTAATGCCCTTTTAGTGGTTTTTTTTGTCTTTTCTTGAACATGTGGGAGGAGGTTGTGGTGAAAATTTGAAGGTTTAAGCCATCTGGGACCCCCTTCTCTTTTCTATCTTTCTCCAAACGTTTTTCTTTTCCAATAAACTATAAGTTTGTTGGTCATGTTTTATAAAAGACCACAAACACTTCAGAGCTGTAAGATCATAAATAAAATAAATGGGCTACCCAATGCCTAGTCCCCATCCCCCTGGGGGGATCAGTGTCATTTTCATGGCGTGCATTTTTCTTTGCTTTCTGGTTTTATTTTTTCATTTACTAACCTAAGCTGAGTTTCTTTTTTCTTAGATTAGATTAGTTTAGTTGCTTTTTATTTATTTCCTTTTTGCTTAAAATAACTAACCAGGACTCAAGTCCCCAATTATGCTCTTCTGACCATTACAGGCTTTGATTGATCATTGGTTTCAATCAGAAAGGGGATTTCAAGTGGCTAGTATACTAGGGAAATCCATCTGAAGTATTAGTGTCGAAGTGAGAGGTCATATTGAACATGGTGTGAAGTCAAGGGGATACTCATCAATGAGATTCGTTCTCTCCCCATTGGACATCCGGCATTGTTTCTCTATACTCACTTTTGAGGATAACTCTTTAGTGGGTCAAACCAAGAATTAACCCACTTTAAGCAACTAACACTTAATAATCTAAAACTGACCAAGTGCACTTACAAAATTTTCCTTTCAGCATTTCTCTTTTATCTTTCAGCATTGGTCTTGTATTGGATTCAGTAATTTATTTCAAGTATTGATTTGATATGTTGTTAGAAGAGTCTGCTTTTGTATTGTTTTTGTTCCAGTTTAATAAACTCCTAGATTTCATTTCTTCTTTCTCTTAATCAGCCTTAGCTTATTGTCATTAGGGACCACCCCCCTGAGCTTCACTAGGAGTTGGCCTAGACGGAGGAGTTAAGTGTTAAGTGACAGAAACTTGACTTGTGACTTGCCACCAAGGACACTCCCAGTGGCTTGAATATATCTGCCACGTTACCCGAGGTGTGTATTAAACAGCAACAGGGTGCAATGGATGGATCCATAAACACCATGTGTGACCAGCAAACAAGGCAAGGAACTATGTGTCCCCTGCTCCCACAATCAAATAGAGGAAAATATGAAGTTTGTACATGGGTTTTAACTTTTAACATATTGAAATTTCAACAATTTTACCTTGTAATTCGTTATATAGGATCTATGTTTTAAAAATAGTGCCACAAACACACTCAGTAAACCTATCTTCTTATAAAGATCTTGTTACCTCCTGGATTTGCTTACAAGATAAGTCCAATCTTATAGGTACAAACCATAGGGGAAGTTTTGGAAGTTCTATCCACTGTCACCTCAAAATAACCTTTGTTCACTTTAGGCCAGCTCTCCTCTGGCACAAGGGGGTTTCCCCAAGTAAATTTATGATATACCTTAGATTTAAGTGGATAGTCAATTGGTAAGACTAGTGCCAATCCAAAGGTTATGGAGTCACGGAAAACAAACAAAGAGGGCTTCAATTTATATGAAGAAGACATAGTCAAGTCATACACTGATGTGCCATGACTTAGTCCAAATGGATTCTTAGGTTATATGAGAGTAAGTGAGAGCCCTAACAATAGATGCACCATCAGAACTAATGTGTTTAAAGCCAACAAATAAGGTGCAACCCAAATAGTAAGAAAGAACTATAACATGAGATTATAAAGAAAAGGACCAAGGACAGACTTCAAAGGAATAACTGAATTTTAACCCTTTGCACATTCAACGCTTTGCTTGCAAGAATCTTAAGTTCTCAAAATAATTGAATTATAAAGTTTTCTCAGCCCAAAAGACAGTAAAATTTCCAATCTTCTTTTCCTTGCATGTGGATGACATTAAATGCTGTGATATGAATGAAAGATCTTAAAAGTCTATATGAATAGAATCTAAGAGTTTGAATTCCAAGTATAAATACTTAGTTTTTATTCAATATGACCAAATACTTTTCTGGAAAACAAAGAAACTCAGCAAAAATCATCTCTTTCATACATTATGGAAGATATAACAGAGGCATTCCGGCATAAACCGTAGATTCGCAGCTTCTCCCCAAATAAGAAGATAAAGTCCCATATATAAAATTTTACGTTGTTGTGCATCCTGCGTTATAGTAGTGGGCAGCCTGTATTTGACAAAGCCAGAAAGACAAAACTTTTAAGTATATTCTCAGAATTAACTCCAAAACGACTGCCAGCGCAATGTTCAGATATCATCTCACTGTGCAACAGAATGATGATAAAACTTAAAAGAGATCAGTAAGAACATAGCCATATCAGGAGATATTACCAAATGTTGCTTTTGCGACCTAAATATTTGCACCACTGCTTGTAATTTTTGAACAGCTTTTTCATGACCTCATTGAGAGCTTCGTCGTCCAACTGTCAGAACGCACATAAAGAAAAAAAAAAGTTTATTCAAGTATCCATGTTCCCAGCCTTCATCTGCAATGGAAATGTTTTCAGTAGAATGGAAAACCATGATTATTTTGAGGGATCACCTTTGACATTTGGTCAAGTGTAGGCTTATGAACTTTCCTTATATGCACATTTGCAAGCAAAAAAATTAAGTGCTCCCTTTGATTGGCCACATTGTCTTTCTGCAAAAGTTAAAACATTACCACCAACTCACTTAGCTCATATTTCATGGTTCCATAAAAGACTTCCTTAAATCACTTAATATTTCTTCTGGAGTCCATATTTATGTCAATATGAAATCAGAATAATTATTTAGGAGTTTGAATACATAAATACAGTGGAAAAAACACAATATATAAACAACTGTCCATCAGATGCTCCAAAAAACTATCTCTGAGCCTCTAAATGTAATTACCTGAAATCCAAACCTAGCTTGGAGCCAATCAAGAAGATCTAGCTCTGGCTTTTGATTATCTTCAGGCCATAGGGCACGAGTATTGCGCAGTGCTGTTACTACAGCCTTAATCTGAGATCACGAATGAAGTAGGAATAATTTCCAAGAGTGTAAACAAATAGTCAAATGCTAACGTTGTGTTAATAACAAGTGAAAGCAACAGCAATCATTTTCCAAAAGAAAACATATAAATTAAACTTTCAGAATGTTCATGGACAATGGATGCATCAAGAACATGAGAGTTAAAGGCAAGATTCTTGCATGGGACAGGAACCAAACAACTAAATTGACACAGCAACTAACCTCAGGTAATTGCCTGATGGCTTGATGTGCACTATCTTGATCAAGAGGAAGAATATTATAGGGCACTAACATCTCTGTTTTTTCCTTGACATTTTTACCAGCTGCCAGAATCTACAGATAAACTAACAACCAATCAAAATCTTACAACTAGAAATAATTCATTCTGTGTTTATATTTGTATGGTTACAGCTTTTTTTACCATAGCAATAAGAAAAAAATATGTAATAATTCTGACCTCAGGAGCAACTTCAGCGGCCTCTGAATGTGTGACTGCCTTCAATACCTCAAACAGTGTAGCAGCAGTTTGGTATACTTTTGCCAGTTCTGCTCTGAAGAAGATTCAACAACCAGTCAGCAAACTCTTAGGAACAGCTTCATCAAAGAAAATAAATAAATATAAGAGTGTTAAGGTGTACATTTTCCCAGAAAGTTAAGCACTCTTGTCAGTTATAGAATGACGTATAAATCATCACATGCAATTTCCATGCTTGAAAGGATTGAAGGAAGTGCTATCCATCTCAGTTTTTGGTCTATATAATTGAGATAGACCTATGGAGATCAAAGGAGGAGGACAAAGAGAGTAATCATCATGTAAAAGGATGCGAAGAAAACTATAAGAAGAAAAAAGATAAAGTCAATTTTTTTCTAATGATTAGGGTACCGATCTGTTTGATGAGCTGTTTCATCAGCTGCTTCATCAGCAAGCGCCTTAACATAGTTTTCATAGTATTGCCGATAAAAGCTCTGGATTTCTCTTGCATCACTTTTTTTCTTCCTTGCACGTAAGGTTGTTTCGCCATCCTGCAATTCAACAAACCCTATGAAATTTACGTATTCACTGTCAACGAAAATATAAAACTTCTTTACACTATTATGCACATACATTGAGGATCAGGTTTCTTTATAATCTATGTTTTGGATTCCTGTAATGTTATTAGTAAAACAGACTCTCCAAATTATACATACATAAAATCAGTGTTATATTAACTTGTCAGAGAATATATCGCTGAGGATCTGGAATCTAACTTATCAGGAATATCGGAGAAAATATCAGAAATTATCAGGAAACTTTAAAACAATTTTAAAAAAATCATTTTTTCAATTTTTTAAACATCTAAAGCAAAATCAACATCAAACAAACACATTGCTACATAAATATGAAAATAAAGCCAATATATAAGATGTATAAGATGTTAATTTTTCTAATCCCAGCACCTAAGTAAGTATAATATTATTTCCTAGTGATTTCCTTCACACTGTTAGTTTTTGTACCTAGGCAGATGTTCCCTAGGTGACTTTATTTTGCCTAAGTCACTTAAAGAGGGAAAAAGGTAACCCTCACATTAAATGTCACTTAATGAGACTTTATAATAATAAAGTCACTTTTTGATAAATTTAAGTGGGTGAGTAATTTTATTTATGTGAATTAAATAAAAGGGATTTTTACTCTCACTCAATCTCATCCATTGGATTGGATCCTTTTCCTCCGTTGGATTAAGATGCCCACTTCGGTCAAACAAAAAGCATGAGGGAGGCAAAAGGGTTTTTCACTTTTCATTTTCAGGAGAAGAGAAGAGAGTGTTGGGAGAGAAGGACGAGAGGGTTTCTTCATTTTCTGAGAGAAGTTCACGCACAGAAATCGAGGAGTATTGAACCTTTAATGCTGGCACAGATTTCGAGAAGAGGTACGGCCTGCATTAATTACAGTACAGCTGCATTTAATATTGCACAGAAATCGAGGGAGTGCGGCCTGTGAGTTTGGCTGTACGGCTGCATTAAATACAGCACAGAAATCGAGGGAGTTAACAGCATTTATTTGGCACGATTTTCGATGGAGTACAGCCTGCATTAAATTGCTGGCACACATATCGAGACAGAGTACGGTGCATTTATTGCTGGTACGGATTTCTGGACTGTACGGCTGCATTAATTAGGCACAGAAATAGAGAAGGGTGTACGGCTGTTTTGCTGGCCACAAGTTTCCAGATTTTGAGATAAAATCTGTGGTGGAGATAAGTAGTATTTTTCACTATTTTTCTGTCCTGTATTTTGCTGAAGGAAATAATAAATCTCTCTCTCTCTCTGACTGGTTTTCCCCGTGGGGGTTTTTCCAGGGCTGATTAGCCAAAAATCTCTGAGTCAAATTTATGGTGTGAATGTCTATGTGTTTATTTTTGCCTGTTAGTAATTTTTACTGTGTGTTTAAAATTGTTCGGCAAATTTTTTAAGTAGCTCTCAGCCTATGCAAAACCGGCTGAAGTGAAAAACACAAAATGTTCATTTAAACCAGCAAGCAGTAAAACTCAGTTTTCTACATGGTATCAGAGCCAAGGCGGCAGAAAACAGTGATTTTTGCAGACACACAGTAATTTCCAGAATTCAGAAATTTTTTGTTATTTTACTTCTGTCAGTGAACAGCACTTTGTTGAGTTGTTGTTGAGATGGCTACAGGACTTAGATTGGTGGATAGGCTGGATGGGACATGGAATTTTGTGCCGTGGAAGGCCAGAATTTTGTTGTTACTACAAGAGAATGAGTTGTGGCCGGAAATAGTGAGGAACACTACTGCAAATCCGATCACCATTCCTGCATCTACAGATGCAGCAGCCTTATCAGCCTTCAATAAGAAGGACTGCAAAGCTAGAAGAATTATTCTTGATGCGGTTAAAGACCACATTATCCCTCACATTTCAGGGAAGGATAGGGCACATGAGATGTGGACAGCCCTAACCAGCTTATATGAGAGTTCTAATGAGAACCGAAAAATGGTTCTCAGAGAAAAACTCAAGAGTATCAAGATGAATGGAGGAGAGGGAGTCACAGCTTACCTTACTAGGATTTCTGCAGTTCGAGATGAACTTGCAGCAGTTGGGGAGAAGGTTGCCCCTACAGAGCTTGTACGTACTGCAGTGAATGGGGCTTCAAAGTCCTGGAGTGCTTTTGTGCAGGCTATAGTGGGCAGGGAGAACCTACCTGACTGGGAGAGGCTATGGGATGACTTTGTGCAGGAGGAGACCAGGAGAGGTCTTGTGCAGGGTAGTAGTTCTCAGAGAGGGGCTGATGATGAGGATGTGGCTTTGACAGCCAAGGGAAAGAAGAAGAAGGGTCCCAAGAAGGGTGGGGCCAAGCAGCAGCAGCAGCAGGGGCAGGGACACTATGCCTCAGGCGTTTGGACACTATGCCTCACAGTGTCCAAGCAAGAAGAAGAAGAAGGGGCAGGGACAGCAGACTGCAGCCTCAGCAGAGGTTGATGAGTTTAGTGTTGCATTTCAGAGGGAGTTTTCCCTGTATGCTGGACAGATAGAGAGAGAGAGAGAGTCTCTCTGGCCACCAGCACAGATATGGATCTTGACAGTGAGCATTCTTTGTTGGCAGGACATGAGGGGGGTCCATCCACCTCATCTACTTGGTACATTGATAGTGGAGCCACGAGCCACATGACTGGAGCTCGTGAGGTGTTCTCAGAGTTATCAGAGACAGGTAGAGATGTGGAGGTTGTCCTTGGGGACAACACCATTGTGAGAGCTGTTGGTCGGGGTACCATCACATTTCAGAGGGAGTCCATGAGTCCCATGACTCTGCGGGATGTGTTGTATGTCCCAGGGCTGAAAAAGAACCTTGTATCAGTTTCCACCATAGAGGACAGGGGTCTTGGGGTGTGCTTTTCAGATGGGAGAGTACAGGTATATACCAAGGCTACAGGTATGTCCAGTGCCATGGACATCGACGTCAGGTGTGGAAAGATGTACAAGCTATTATTTCAGCCACAGTATGCCTTGGCACATAGCAGCAGCAGTGAGCTTTGTGAGCTCTGGCATCGGAGGATGGCCCGCCTTCATCACCCAGCTCTTAGATTGCTGAGGAGCATGGTTACAGGTTTACCAGAGTTCAGCACTGAGCAGGAGGATGTGTGCAGGGGGTGTGCTTTGGGAAAGTACACCAAGACTGCTTTTCCGAGCAGTGACACTAGAGCTGCCGGGGTGCTTGATCTGATCCATTCTGATATTTGCAGTCCCATGTCATCACAGTCTTTGACAGGATTTGAGTATTACATCAGCTTCATAGATGACTACTCCAGGAAGACCTGGATCTACTTCTTGAGGAGCAAGAAGTCCGAGCTTGTATTGAGAGTCTTCCAAGGGTTCAAAGCCCTTGTGGAGAAGCAGACAGGTAGAAAGATCCGGATGTTGAGGTCGGACAATGGGGGTGAGTATACCTCCAAGGAGTTCGGCGCATTCTGTACACAGGAGGGGATTCAGAGACAGCTGACAGTTCCTTACACTCCTGAGCAGAATGGAGTAGCAGAAAGGAAGAACAGGCCTATTGTGGCAGCAGCCAGGGCGATGCTCCATGATCAGGGATTACCTTTCTTTCTTTGGGCTGAGGCATGTAGTACTGCAGTTTATCTACAGAACAGGAGTCCTCACAAGGCAGTGGGGAGCAAGACTCCTAAGGAGATGTATTCGGGCAAGAAGCCTGAGGTGAGCCACTTCCGCATATTTGGCTCTTTGACTTACTCTCACGTCCCTTCAGAGAAGAGGACGAAGTTTGATCCCACTGCAGAGAGAGGCATCTTTGTGGGATATGATGAGACTTCGAAGGCTTATTGGATTTACTTACCTTGTTCACGAAAAGTTGTTGTCCGCCGGGAAGTAAAGTTTGATGAGGAGTGAGCCTTCAGGAAGTCCAGAGAGTTAGAGCAGGGGGAGACACCAGCTCCCACACCTCAGCTAGTACAGGCTTCTTCGATACAGCTTACAGGTCCACAGGTTTCTGGAGGGACTGGATCACAGGGTACGGGCACAGCATCTACAGGTTCGGTGGTCCAGGTGGCTAGTACTTCAGGGACAGGTTCAGGTTCAGGTACAGGTTTGAGTCCTCAGATTACGGCATCGGCAGGCACAGGTTCATCTGTTACTGGTCCTCGGGGGTTTGGGCCTTCAGGGACAGGGGCTTCATCAGATGAGGAGGAGCAGCCTTCAAGGAAGGGGAAGCCTAAGTGGCTTCAGGAGACCTTGAAGGAAGCAGAGGCATTTGGCAGACCTCAGGAGAGGATCAGGACAGTAGTGGAGCCTGAAAGGCTTGGTGTGGTGCCGGACAGAGGAGATATGGCTCTTGTTGCATGCCTTCGTGACTCTGAGCCATCCACTTTTGAGGAGGCTTCCCAGCATCTGGTATGGAGAGATGCCATGATGGAAGAGTACCATTCCATCATGAAGAATGATGCGTGGGAGATAGTACCGAGACCAGAGGGGAAGTCTGTTGTGACTTCCAAATGGCTTTACAAGGTAAAGCATGTTGCGGATGGCAGCGTAAAGAAGTAGAAGGCTCG
>LPNX011097685.1:45264-63255 GCA_001517045.1 Pseudotsuga menziesii | reverse complement strand
CTTTATAATAATAAAGTCACTTTTTGATAAATTTAAGTGGGTGAGTAATTTTATTTATGTGAATTAAATAAAAGGGATTTTTACTCTCACTCAATCTCATCCATTCGATTGGATCCTTTTCCTCCGTTGGATTAAGATGCCCACTTAGGTCAAACAAAAAGCATGAGGGAGGCAAAAGGGTTTTTCACTTTTCATTTTCAGGAGAAGAGAAGAGAGCGCTGGGAGAGAAGGACGAGAGGGTTTCTTCATTTTCTGAGAGAAGTTCATGCACAGAAATCGAGGAGTATTGAACCTTTAATGCTGGCACAGATTTCGAGAAGAGGTACGGCCTGCATTAATTACAGTATGGCTGCATTTAATATTGCACAAAAATCGAGGGAGTACGGCCTGTGAGTTTGGCTGTACGGCTGCATTAAATACAGCACAGAAATCGAGGGAGTTAACAGCATTTATTTGGCACGATTTTCGATGGAGTACGGCCTGCATTAAATTGCTGGCACACATATCGAGACAGAGTACGATGCATTTATTGCTGGTACGGATTTCTGGACTGTACGGCTGCATTAATTAGGCACAGAAATCGAGAAGGGTGTATGGCTGTTTTGCTGGGCACAAGTTTCCAGATTTTGAGATAAAATCTGTGGTGAAGATAAGTAGTATTTTTCACTATTTTTCTGTCCTGTATTTTGCTGAAGGAAATAATAAATCTCTCTCTCTCTCTGACTGGTTTTCCCCGTGGGGGTTTTTCCAGGGCTGATTAGCCAAAAATCTCTGAGTCAAATTTATGGTGTGACTGTCTATGTGTTTATTTCTGCCTGTTAGTAATTTTTACTGTGTGTTTAAAATTGTTCGGCAAATTTTTTAAGTAGCTCTCAGCCTATGCAAAACCGGCTGAAGTGAAAAACACAAAATGTTCATTTAAACCAGCAAGCAGTAAAACTCAGTTTTCTACACACACAACAATTAAATTGCAGCGAATAATTTATACTGGATGGAATTTATTAACATAAATTAAATAGCGGAAGCAAAATGGTAAAAAAACTTCTCAATAACACATGCACAAAATATTTCTGCCTTTCAAATCTACTTTTCATTAAAATAATATCCAAGCATACAATGGCTCCCTTACTGGGAAAATGGCCCAATGAAGAAAATACAATCTATCAGCAAACCTGGCAAATCAGTTCTCCTGAGAAAACCTCTGACTGTGATTTTCCCCTAAAACCCGCTTTGCACCTGTTATTTCCTTGTATGGCCCTCCTATATTGGTTGTACGGTCTGTACAGTCTATGTGGCCTGCTGTACAGTCCATACTGTCTGCACAAGTCTAGACGTCTGCGTCCTGCAGTACGGCCCTGCTGAGCTGCACGGCCCTGTTGTACGGCCTATGTAGCCCCTATACGACCGGCTGAACCTCTACCTCTTGGCATGGCCCCCCTGCAAAGTCTTCAAATTGCTGTCAGTTTTCTATCTTGAACTTGATCTCTATATGAAAGTCCTTCACCCTTGCTAAGTGTTGTCCGCCGATTGCACACCAGCAGCAGAAACTTTCTGAAAGTTGTCTCCTTACTTGAGAAAGTGGGAGAGGTGTGACCTTGGGGGCAAGCACAGAGCTAGGTACTGTCACCTACTCCTAGCTCCTCCGTTTAGGTGAACTCCTAACGAAGCCAAGGGGGGTAGTCCCTACAAAAGAGTTTCTATGGCTCTTAAGTTGTTTTAAATGTTTCTAACGGTTACAGATGTGAATGGGTGTTTTTTAGGAGTTTGTTATGATGAACGAAGATTGCATATTAGATAACTGAAAAAATAAACATGAGACAAAAGAGCAATCCACGTTGCTATCATAAGATTTATAAGATAAACAATATGTTGAGAACTCACGAAATAATATAGCATTCAAAGATATAAACTTTACTCAAAATATCCAATGGACAAATGGCCCAGATTATCAATAATGCATAAAAGAACGGACTAGTGGCTTATGGAGTCAACTTATCAAAATTGCTTAAGTGTACTGAGGATGTGAGTCTCAAAATAGTGCCAATAAATGTGTATTGCAATTAATATTGGTTTATTTTAAAGTTTTTTAATGGTCTTGTTTAAGTTTCAACAAAAAGGTATCAAGAGACCAACCGGGAAAGTCTTCCGAGTTACTCCGTCCGAGACATGATGGCCCGCCCAGTATCTCGCGGTGGTTTCGCGAGATTGACCAGCTAGCCGAGACTCTAGCCAACGAAGAGTTCCAGCGCCCTTACTAGGAATGACTTGGGAAACTTTCTACAACGCCGATGCGTTGGTTATAGGGTAAAATTTTAGTTGTGTTGTTATTGCGATCTTAGCAAGTCCGTTCACCGTTCTGAGTACGAGCCCAACTATGAAGTCGGCAGAGCATACTAGGTGAAGGATAATCAACGAAGTAAATTAATTAAAGAGGAATGTGAGTTGCAAAATTTTATTAAAGAATTAATTAAAACCCTCCGACAAAGAGCGCTCTTGACTTTGTCTTATGACAGAAGTTCAAGAGTCTTATCTAAACTATATGCTTGATGCAAGGAAATGCAGTGGGAATGCTCTCCAATAGAGAGTGCTCTTGACTTGGGTTTCGGCCTTGACTTAAGAATTAATTAGTTAAATTACAATGAAGCAAAAGTGCATAAAATAAAAGCAAAATTAAACGAACTCTCCGACAGAAAGCACTCTTGATCCACCTTATGATGAGATTCAAGAGATTTTGGTTCTTTTTTTATTTAATCTTTTCAATGAAATAAAAACAACTAACTAGCAATTAATCAAACAATTTTTCCTCTTTTGATGACTTTTATGCAAGCAAAAATAAAATCAAAGTCTAATATAGCATGAAAACAGATTGCATGAGAATAAGAGGAAACTAGCAAGAATATACCAATGAAATCAAATTTAACTAAACCTTTCAACAAATTGAAGCTAATTACCCCTATTCTACTTTCACCATTTTATTTATTGCGGGTATAAAGCAAAGTCAAGAAAATGAAATATGGACAATGGCGATACAGGCTTTCCCCAAATGGGGGAAGTGGGGTGTGGGAGCCTTTATCCCAATCGCTCTTTTATTAATTCTTTTACAATGCCTTTCTTTTGGTGCTTTTTTGCTTCTTTTCCTATCTTTGGAAGGCCTCTGGAGCGAGCTGTAGAAAGGGGAATGAAGAAGAGGGAATTATGAGTCTTTTTTGAAGCTTGAATCTTCGATTTTCCGCCAACACTTCCGCTTAACCTGTCACAAAAGTAAAAAAATCAACGAGCTAATAATACTTAAAAGTGATGGGAAAAACAATGCAAGAATAAATAAAAAAGATTTAGAAAAAAAAATTGTACTTCGGAAAATTTTGAAAATTCTTGCATGCAAAGTACAAACTTTTTCCTAGATCTAATGAATGATAAATTCCTTCAATGATTAGATCTAACAAAGCCTAAAGAAGATAGATCTAAATATTAATAGTGGAAGAATGGATCTACTTCTTAAGCAATGCAAAATAATATAAAGAAAAGGGTAACAAAGCAAGGATTTCTTGTGGATGGAACACAAAAGAAGAAGAGAAACTCCCGGCTTTCTTTTGTATGAGAAGAAGACAATCCCTGTTGGTCTTGCAATCACAAAGTGTTAAACAAAAAGGGTTGCTTGAAGCTTGGGCTAGATGTAGCTGAACTCACACCCTTCTTCAACCTGTGAAACCTAATAACACCAAAACTCAAATACAAAGTGAGATCAAATCATATGAAAGTATGCTAAAAGAATTAAATCAGGATCAACACTACGTATAACTAACTACTCATGTTCATCAAGATTCTAATTTACTTTGCATAAATAATCAACTTGAAACAACAAATGATTATTCTACCATGCCAACAGTGGCCCTCTTGAGCTTAACAAAATAATTGATCTCATTCAAAGCATTTAAAAGAAAAGGGTTAGAAACAATATCACCTCAACCATGAGATGTTTACCACATGCAAAGAGCTCATAGACCTCCAAATTCGAAATTCTTATTAACAATTCAAAGCAAAGCTTGATACAATTTCTTCAGAGTGACTCTACCACAAAAGTTCCACCCATAAGAGCTCAAAAGAGCCCCTTCTTATACAATGAGAGCAGGCTAAAACCCTAACACCACACCATGCAAGGAGGGCACAAAACCTAACAATCTAGCCATGCTATGAGCACAAACCTAAAACAAAGAGGGTGAGAGTGAGGGGAGGCCTCCACCTAGGCAATGCGCCCCCACTCCCAACCCTAACCAACCAACTCCATCCAATAGGAGCTCTCCACAAGCAATAGCGTGAGGATCCAAGCTTATGACATGAAGCTAGAGGAAGAGCACACGTGAGTTGATGTAGGTAGGCGTGGTAGGTTTGGAGGAGCCTTATGCTAGGTTTGGAGGAGCCAAAACCATGAATCAAGGACCACACCTCATCTTCCAACCTCAAACATATCAACAAGCCAATAAACAAGCTCCACCTCACCAAAACGTGGGCATCACTGAAGGAGGCGTGTTTGCCAAGTGAATGAGAACTCAATGCTCATTGATTGTTGACTAAAGAGGATTTGTGTTGAGCCCAATCATCATTAATGCATGATGCCATGTCATTCTGCATTTCATTTCGCTCAATTTGGATTAATTTGGAGAGATTTGGATTATCTCCAAAATAATCATTTTTAATATTTAATCAATAATTTCTCTGAAACTGACTTTTTTGAGAAATTATGAGTTATGCAGCTGAATGATGATCTGAAACTTGGAGTTAGCTGGCCAGATGCTCATGAATGATTTTTGGCTTAAGGTTAGAGTCTTCAAACACTGAAATCGGACCCTGGATGGCTGACTTATTACAAATTGAATTTTTCCATTTAAATTATGGAAAATTTTAATTAAAAACTTAGGAAAAATTTAAAAATTAAAAAATCCAAAATCCAAAATTTGACGCGACCGGTAAAAAAATTTCGGAATTTTTCCTGAGGGTCCTAGCAACTTAGGACATGACCATAGGACTTAAACTGGCAACTAGATGAAGCATCCTGGAGAAATCCTTTCCGCTTCGAAAAATTCTAGCTCACTCACCCTGATTTTTCTGAGATGATCAAGGATTGGTGGCTAAACACTAAAGTCACCCGTTCCTCTTGCATGTTCAGACTGGAAACAAAAGTGAAGCTTCTAAAGAACCATCTCAAACACTGGAACAGGCACACTTTTGGAAACATATTCACTAGTAAGGCTCAACTTGAACAGGAAATGGAATGTCTACAACAACAGATTATGACAACTGGAAGAACAAAGGAAACGAACAAGCAGGAGCAGCAACTTCACTCTAAGATCGAGGAGCGATCTAAACAAGAAGAAATTATCTGGAAACAAAAATCTAGAATAAAATGGCTACAAGAGGGGGAGCGCAACACTTCCTTCTTTCATCGCTCCATTATCCAGCATCGTATGCATAATCACATCACCCATATATAAAATAATGAGGGCGATAGAATGGAAACATACAAAGACATAGAAGTTGAGCTCGTTTCTTTCTATGAAGACCTCCTCACTGAAAATGACTAGGACCGGGATGCTGCCATACAACAGGTAACTTCTCACATACCCACCTTGGTAACGGCTGATCAAAACGCTACGCTCATGAGACCCACTACACTTCAGAAAATGGAAATAGCTATCAGAAAAATGAAGGAAGACAAAGCTCCCGGACCAGATGGCTTCACTGTCAATTTCTTTCACTCCTGCTGGGACTTGCTCAAATATGAGATCTGGGAAATGGTGGAAGAATCTCGCAGCAACCAGAAGATTCTACCGACCATCAATGCTACCTTCCTTACACTTATTCCCAAAGAGAATAGCCCTTTGAAATGTTCTTTATAAAATCATTACCAAAGTCATTGCCAATCATCTCAAGCCTCTGCTTCCTTTTCTCATCTCTCCGGAACAAACTGGTTATGTGGAAGGACGTCAAATCCTCGATGGAATCATTTTGGCTCATGAAGTCATACACTCCCTCAAGACCTCCAAAAAAATTGGCATGCTCCTTAAACTCGATCTCTCAAAAGCCTTTGATAAGCTTAACTGGACCTTCTTGGAACAAACCCTACTTGCTTTTTGATTTGATCACTCTTGGACACGTTGGATTCTCCGTCTCATCTCCACTACTTTCTTCTCAGTCCTTATTAATAGTGCCCCTTCTAGAACCTTCAACCCCTCCCGCGGTATCAGGTAGGGAGATTCGCTCTCCCCTTTCCTCTTTATCCTTATGACCGAAGGTTTGGGACGGATGTTCACTCATGCAAATGCCCTTGGGACTCTGAAAGGTCTCTCGCTCCACCAGCACACTCCTCTTACCCACCAACAATTTGTGGACGATAACCTGCTAATGGGACATCCTTCAGTCCAAGAAGCCAGATCTTTCAGCAATATACTCTCCACCTTCTCCAAAGCCTCGGGTATGACCGTTAATCTTGAAAAATCTGAAATTTTCTTCTTCAACACACCCTTACCTACCCAGCGGAATATCTCCAGAATACTAGGCTCAAGGCTGCTAATCTCCCTTCGAAATATCTCAACGCCCCATTTATCGACTCTGCACTCAAACACTCTTCTTGGAGGGAACTTCTTGCCAAACTTGAACTCCATCTCTCTCAGTGGACCCTTCGCACTCTCAACCTAGCCGGACGTCTTGTCCTCATTAAATTCGTTTTGCAAGCTATGCCCCTCTACCTTTTCTCAGTCCTAGCTGCCCCCAAATGGGTTCTTAAATCCATCAGAGCGCTGCAACGCACCTTTCTTTGGCAAGGGGACAAAACTTCGAACAATTGGTCCTTGCTCAAATGGGACACCGTTTGCCGCACCAAAATTGATGGGGGACTAGGTCTTCGGGATCTAGCTCAGAGCAACGAAATTTTAAGTGCCAAAATTTGGTGGAATTGGATCACCAAAAATAGTAGCCAATGGGCACAGCTCGGGAACAAAAAATATGTCGCAGATTGAGCCGCCCAGAATCTCATTAGATACTCATAGGACATCAAAGGCTCTCTCATTTGGAATGCGGCCAACTCCCAACAACCGCTCATCCAGCAACACAGTTTTTGGGAAATTCATAATGGCTCCTTAGCCAATTTCTGGACGGACTCCTAGAACCAACTCCCATGCCTAGAGACTGTACACAATCTCAGTCCTTTACACGATATCCTTCTGCTCCCATCTCACGAAAAGTCAACACCTTTTGGACTCAGAACACGCAACAGAACTTTAGGGAATGGTCTACTCATGATAAATGGCATCTGCTTCAGCAACATGCTTATTCAGATGCACTATGGGAAGACATTCAGCAAAGGCTCATCAGAACCAGACAAGGAACCAACATTCTTAGATGGGGTTACAAGCCCAAAGGCATGATCTCCATAAAAGAAGCACACCAACTCTCTATCAATTGTCCCAATGAGTAGCCAAACCCCTGCTAAGTCAAAATCTAGGGAATAAAACCTGGCCCAAAGTCACAATCTTTCTCTGGCTAATGTTCCACAAGTCCACATCACTTCTAAGACTCCCGCTCATGATCCATCCACTCCACTTTCTTGGAAGAGCCCGCCCCAAGGCTTCTCTAAATTCAATTTTGATGGGGCTTCCAAAGGAAATCTTGGAAAAGCAGGGTATGGGGGAGTCTTCAGATCATCCACCGATCAAATTCTTCAAGTGTTCTGTGGCAAACTAGGGATTGAAAGCAACAATGCAGCCGAGTTGAATGGTCTCCTACAAGGAATCTGCATTGCCTTCAATCAATCTCTTTTTCCACTTATAGTAGAGGGGTATTCAGAGCTCATATTGAACATGGCCATCAAGCTACAGCACGGTTCTAGTTGCACCAAGGTTTCTTCCTGCTGGAGACTGGATTACAATCTTCAACAACTAGCGCTCCTCCTCTACAACCTGCAGCCATCACCTTCCAGCACATTCGACGAGAAGCCAATTCTCTCGCAGATAAAATTCCCAATTGGGGAGTTTCTTCAACCTCCTTCCTTCAACAGTACTCCTTTAAAGAGATTCCCAACCCCAACTTCAAGCGCGAATGCATTCAAATTGCTGAGAAGGATCTCTCCCCGGATGCAGGTGTAATGTCCTCTTCCGATTAGGCCTTGAGGCCCAAAACCGCTAACCTATGTGATTCCTGTGGGTTCGAGCGGTTACCGACAGCTAGGGAATCAGCTAAGGACTAATGCCATCCATAGAAGATCTAGGGCATCATCATTAGGTCAAGAAGGGCCACCGGGGCCAAAGGCCACCTTCGTGAATGCTATCCAAGCATTATTTAATGATGCATGCACTCTTTAAGTCTCCATCCGCATGCATGCAAGTCAACTGCAAATTAGAAGATAAAGTGACCTAATTAGGTCAAAGATTAGGGTTTTCGCAGTTGAAAGTTATAAAAGGAGGATAAAGCGAAAGGAGACCACTTTTGATGATTATTATTTTGGGAGCTCTTGGATAGCAGCACAGCATGCCGCACAGCAGTTGGGGTTGGAGACGGAGTCTTCAGCTAACGGGATTTCGACAGTGAAACATCTGTCCTAGTCTCATTCAGGGTAAGCCATACAGGTTCACCATTTGCTCTTACATTCATTCATAAGTTATCCAGTATATGGTATAGATCGTTACAGGGACACGTGTGCAGCCGTAAGGGGGGGTTTTCAACCAGAAAGCCCTAATCAGTTTCTGGGCCTTCAGATCTCAGCTTTACTCCGAAACTCAGGCACCATTCTCATCATCAGCATCATACTCCGATACCTGGTGATTATCAGATCTGTCCGTGCTCATCCGGAGCAGTTACCAGCTATTTCGGGATCAAGGGGGCGTGAGCAGCTGCCTCTCTGGAGCAAGTCGCTATCCTGCCTAGAGACCTCAGAAACTCCGCATGTACCAGGAATTCTCTCCGACACGAGAAGGCTATCAGTCCTGCAAATCGGCAGCGTCATCGGACACCTCCTTCACTGAAAACATCACCCTTTTCTGACTTGGGTTCTTGCTGCTAGGGTTTCACCGGAAGCGGAAGATATCTGTCCATCTCCGATTCAATTCTTGGTGATTGCATACTCTCTCAGGAGCAGTCTAGCCGGCTTATCAGTGGTAAGTGTTCATTCTATCTCACAAACCCTAACCCTAATTTTTGCTATAAAATAGGGATTTTTGCATGGCAGTTTGCATGCCCAGTTGTATCAGCATATTTGCTTAGAAATAGAAAATATCGGGATTTGGGATATTACAACAGGTGATCCCTCACTGACTAGACCTCAGAGCATGAATGATGAGGCATACAACGGCCCCCCGACCTCACCCCTCTGATGTCACCTCCTCGGATTTATTGTGCGGGTTGTCCACCAATTCGATGGGTACGAACGTCAAATCCTCCATGGTACGCTTCTCCTCCGTCGTCACTCGGAATTCAGCCTACGTTTGCACACTTATGACAGTCTTTAATGCTCCTATGGAAACGCGTTGTCGGGTTATTGTAACGAGCCATCAGTCCTCCACACCATTCTTCACCTCCCGTTCCTGTTCACGCCTGCAAATTTTGGACACCCTACACCTCAACCTTCCGCTCCTAGCTCCCCTGCCGCATTCCCCCACTCTGCCTACAGGCTGCATCATGTCGGGCACACAGAGGGCCACTCCCCGACGAGGTCGTGCTGGTCGGGGGCACCTCTAGTCAGCGAGCCACCAGCTTCAGTGCTCAAGCCAATTCGGAGGGATATGACCTGCAAATCCCTGGTCCCCTCTGCCTCCTGTTTGATGATTGGGAAGATGAATTAACAAGCTCTCTTTCTGCGACTAACAAGACCACTGAGCGTCAGCGTCATTATTGGGTTGTGAAAAATCTACCGGTCCGTCTCCTCCTTCGCTCCACCACCCTCCATCTCAGGCCTCCAACTCCCTTGGCCACTCCAACTGTCGCTCCCCTCGCAGACCTTACTGCTGCGCCTATGGACATTGAGCATCCGCCACCTCCTCCTCATGGAAGAACGGCCAACACCAAGGCCGACAAAACAAATATCGCGGTGGATTACCGAAAGTCTGAGCCTCTCCCTGATAAAAGAACTCCCTCCAGCAACGACGACAACTCCAGCAAGGATGGGGGCCCGGGCAACAATGACGACCCAGTCATCACAAAGCCATCTGACTCCACGGCACAAAGTCCTCCAGGGATGCAGTTGGGTTTAGACTTCGAGACACCCATTGAGGAGGAGCCTTATACATTGCCTTAGGCCAGGGTTTTATGAATCACGCATTTTCTTTTTTGACAGAGCTATTGGGGATTTAGACACCTATGTTTACTACCATAATGCTCTATCAGGCTTTTACTTGTAAACTATATAACCTACACACTTTTATGATTTGTTTTCCCTTTCACGGTGTTATCCACTAATTTTGCACTTAGTTGGGTTACCTGAGGAGCCGCCGGTTGACAAACATGTCCAATGTTTGATTCCAGTGTATCAGTTGATCTGTCTTCGTGTCTAGCCAATATTGGCTAGCCAGTTTTTTATTTGAATAATTTTGACCATGGCCCCGCGGGGTTTGTAATAAAATGTGCTAGTAGGGTATTTTCGAGTGGTTCGGTCTCCTGAGACGTAGATCTTAAATAAGGTATTCCAGTGAGTTTTTTGCCCTTGACAATTATGCTTTGCCTATAGCCGAGTATAATTGACGAGGTTTTCTCCCACTTCCTCCAAAGCTAGAATGCCCGATGTTGAATTCTGGGCCTTGGGGGGTTATTAGAGCACAACTGAGTGTTATAAACCTACTAGACATTATTTAAGTAGAACATGGTCTTGCCCTAAGTCATCAGGACCTTTAAAAAAATTTCGAAAAAATCTTTTTCGAACAGGAGAAAAAATTTAAAATGTTTTTTCTAATTTTTAATTTTCCCTTGAGCTTTTTAATTAATTTTTCCATAAATTAAATGGAAAAAACCCGTTTGTAATAGATCGGCCATCCGGACCCCGAATTCAGTGATTGAAAGCTCTAACCTTAAGCCAAAAATCATTCTTGACCAGCCAGCCAGTCAGATCCAACTTTCGGATCATTAATCGGACACATAACGCTCTTTTTCTCAAAAAAATCATTTTTGAGGAGAAAAATGAATTTTTATTAAAAAATTATTATTTTGGAAAAAATTAAAACTCTCCAAATTAATCCAAATTCAACGAAATAAAAGGCTAAATGACATCTCATTGGGCATTTATGATGATTGGAGTTATCATAACTCAGCTTCAGTCAACATTCAGTGAGCAATTAATTTATATTCAGTTAGCAGATTTGTCATCTCCAGCTAAAACATGAGATGGAGAGCATTCATTGGTCTGATGATTTGATCGAGGTAAAGACTGAAGCTTACACCATCAGTGGCCTTCCCAAACCTAGAAGGGGCTTCATACATACCTAAAAGGTGGTTCTACCTACATCCAGACGTCTCTCCTCAAGCTCACGCCTTTCCTCAGCATAGGGGCGCCTTCCACACGTGTGGGCTCAATCTGGGTTTGTTTGCAGTGACTAGGGTTGGAGTGGGGGTGCCTTGCCTAGGTGGAGGCCTCCCCTCACTCCCAGCTCTTGATTCTTAGGTCCGGGCTCTCAGTGGTATTACCAACCCAATCATCTCAATGGTATTACCAAGCCGATCAGGTTATGTAATTTGGTTTTAGGGTATTAGCACTCTTTCATTGTATAAATAGAGGCTCTTTCAGCTCTATTCGGATGGAGATTTTGGGTATAAACACTCTGTCAAAATTATTGTAATATTTGTTTAAGATTGGAATAAAGTTGTGACTTTGGAGGTCCATGCATGAGTTATTGGAGTTGTGGATTCACATTGTCTTTGGTGATATCTCTCTTACCCTTCCTTTTTCAATTATTAAATCATTATTCATTGTATACTCTAGAAGGGCAAACAATCTAGTTTATGAGTATCTTGTTCGGATTTAATTTTGTGTGTAAGGGTTTTGCAAGGATCATCAAGGGCGAAGGACAAGCTTGAGATCAAGCTCTTCTTCATGAACCAATGGCTTTTTTTCATCTAATTCCTTCATTTTGCAGGTTCTTCTATCACTTCTCAATCCAAGAAAGAAATATATCAGTTAGAGTTCCTCCCTCCTTCCATCAACAAAGATTAAAAACATACTTGGTTACCTGGATCTACGAACTTCCCTCTTCTAATTCTCTCTTTGCTCCTCGATTTCTTTGATCCCTTACTTGCTAGCCTTTTCTTCCTTGCTTTGTTTTGTGCATTTTCTCACATTTTCTTCTTCGCTGCCCCGTTTTTGCCTTAGTTTACCACCCCTTTTTTTTTACTTTGGACAGCCCTATTGTGCCCTAGTTTGTGTCCCTTTTTTCCCCCTTTTTGCCCTAGTTTTTTGGCCTTCTTCCACCTTGTTTTGTGCATTTTCTTCCCTTTTTTGTTCGCTGCCCTATTTTTGTATTTTTATGACAGCCATCTTCCTTCTCTTTCGCTTCCCGGTTTTCATCATTCCTTGTATTTCTTTGGCCATCTAGCTCGCTGCCCTATTCTTCCCTTCTCTTGTTTTTTACTTCTTCTTTGTCTTCCCTCCTTCTTCCCCTCCTCTTCCTTTTATTTCAGTCTTTTTTTGCCTTGTTCTTTTACTCTCGTCCAACATCTTCTTTTCCCTTTTTTTCTCAAGTTTCAAGAAAAGCTTCAAATAAAAGTAAATCACTCTCCTTTTTACGTAAGGTTCAATAATAATAGAGTTGTAGGCTTTCCTTCAAAAGTCTTTTCAAGGATTAAATTCCTAAAGGCAAATTGTATAATTTTAATAAAATATCTTTTGTTTGAGTAGGGTTTTTAAGTCTCCACTCTCATCCTCCTCCATTTGGGGAGGCTTGTGTTGTGTTCATCTTTTTTGTATGTTTAGGTTAGATGTGTTTGTTCTCATAATATTTGTATCTTTTTCTTAGAATACTAATTGTCAGTCTATCACTTTCAATTTATTGAACAAGTTGATTACTTCATCTCTTAATTGTGTATCTTTTATATAAGTGAATCAACTTCCTAACATTCATAAATCTCTTGAATCTCACCATAAGGTGGATCAAGAGTGCTCTCTGTCGAAGAGTTTAATCAACCATCTTCATTTTATTTTTGTGCATCACATTGTTTAATCCAATTAATAGATTAAGTAAGACTCTTGAACTTGCAGAAACACAAGTCAAGAGCACTCTCTATCGGAGAGCATCATTAGTATTACATCATCCTTGCATTAGGCATCTAGACTAGATAAAACTCTTGAACCTTCGTCATAAGACAAGGTCAAGAGCACTCTCTGCCCAAGAGTTTAATCAATTAACTTAATAAAACTTTTCAACACACACTCCCTTTAATTAATTAACTTCGTTGATCATCCTTCACCTAGTATGCTCTGTCGACTTTCGGGTTGGGCTCGTACTCAGAACGGTGAACGGACTTGTTAAGTTCGCACAAGAGGAACATAATTAAAACTTTTTACCCCATAACCAACGCACCGGCGTTGTCGCGATTAAATACTTAGGCAAGTGGGCAAATTCCAAGTGTGGACGCTGGGCAACCCAATCTGCGCACAGTTGGTTAAGTTATTTAACACCTAGCTGTGATCCCAGACAGATCCGTCATGTCTTTGAACGAAGCCACTGAAGGTATTTCCGGTTAGGATTTCCAGACACCTTACACAAGATCACCATTAAAATCTTTTAAAATATACAAAGAGCACTTGCACAACCTAATATTCAATAGTTTTATTTCAAGACTTGCTTTTAATTTCTTTACGCATTTTCAGCATTTTGACTCCATAAGGCACTGGTTTGTTTTAATCCGCATAACTCTTATATTGTGTAATATCCCAAATCCCGATATTTTCTATTTCTAAGCAAATATGCTGATACAACTGGGCATGCAAACTGCCATGCAAAAATCCCTATTTTATAGCAAAAATTAGGGTTAGGGTTTATGAGACAGAATGAACACTTACCACTGATAGGCGTCTAGACTGCTCCTGAGATAGTATGCAAGCACCGAGAACTGGATCAGAGATGGGCAGATCTCTTCTGCTTCCGGTGAACCCCCAGCACCAAGAATCCCAGTCAGAAAAGGGTGACGCTTTCAGTGAAGGAGGTGTCCGATGATGCTGCCGATTTGCAGGACTGATAGCCTTCCCGTGCCGGAGAGAATGCCTGGTACATGCGAGATTTTTGAGATATCTAGGCAGGATAGCAACTTGCTCCAGAGAGACAGCTGCTCACGCCCCCTGGATCCTGAAATTGTTGATAACTGCTCCGGATGAGCACGGACGGATCTGATAATCACCGGGTACAGGAGTATGATGCTGATGATGAGAATGGTGCCTGAGTTTCGGAGTAAAGCTGAGATCTGAAGGCCCTGCAACTGATTAGGGCTTTCTGGCTGAAAACCCCCCCTTACGGCTGCACACGTGTCCCTGCAACGATCTATACCATATACTAGATAACTTATAAATGAATGTAAGAACAAATGGTGAACCTGTATGGCTTACCCGGAATGAGATTATGACAGATGTTTCACTGCCGAAATCCTGTTAGCTGAAGACTCTGTCTCCAACCCCAACTGCTGTGCTACTATCCAAGAGCTCCCAAAATAATAATAATCAAAAGTGAAGTCTCCTTTCGCTTTATCCCTCTTTTATAACTTTCAACTGCGAAAATCCTAATCTTTGACCTAATTAGGTCACTTTATCTTCTAATTTGCAGTTGCCTTGCATGCATGCGGATGGAGACTTAAAGAGTGCATGCATCATTAAATAATGCTTGGATGGCATGCACAGAGGTGGCCTTTGGCCCCGGTGGCCCTTCTTGACCTAATGATGATGCCCTAGATCTTCTATGGATGGCATCAGTCTTCAGTTGATTCCCTAGCTGTCAGTAACTGCTCGAACCCACAGGAATCACATAGGTTAGCGGTTTTGGGCCTCAAGGCCTAATCGAAAGAGGACATTACAGTCCTCCCCGCTTGAGATTGCTTGTCCTCAAGCAACTTCAAACTGGGATGCTGCAATACCTGTTCACCTTCCCAAGTGGCATCCTCTGGCGATAGTTCTTTCCATTGAACCAAGTATTCTCTGATTACCCTGTTCTTGAGCTTTCTTTCTCTAGTCTGTATGATCCGTTCAGGAATTAGTATCAGCAGTCCTTCATCATCTAATGGAGGCAATTCGGTAGATGGGGCAATGTGTTGCCCAAGGGTCTTCTTCAGATTAGATACATGGAACACATTGTGAATTTTGCTTCCCTGTGGAAGTTCTAGTTCGTATGCCACCTCTCCCACCTTCCTAATTATTCTGTATGGTCCATAGAAGCGGGGTTTTAACTTCTCTGCTCCTTTCTTCTTAGGTGAGGACTGTCTGTAAGGCCGGAGCCTTAAGTATAATAAATCCCCTACCTCAAAGCTCCGCTCAATCCTGTGTTTGTCGGCATACAACTTCTGTTGATTCTGGGCCGTTTGTAAATTCTCCTTCAATATTTTTAAAATGTCCTGACTGTCCTGTATCTAATCCTTAGCCTTAGGAGCCCTACTATCTCCAAATGCCAAATCTGCATAGTCCAAGGCCTCGTAACCATATAATGCCTTAAAAGGAGTCATCCTAATAGACATGTGATAGGTAGTATTGTAGCAATACTCTCCTAGGTGTAGCCATTTGATCCAGGTTCGCTGCTGCCCTGCTACATAGTTCCTTAAATATCCTTCGATCCACTTGTTGACTATTTCCGTTTGCCCGTCACTCTGGGGATGATAACTCGTACTAGTAGCCAGTTTGGTCCCCACCAATCTGAACAATTCCTGCCAGAAGGCACCCGTGAATCTGCTATCTCGATCACTAACAATGGTCTTAGGTAACCCGTGTAACCTGAAGACCTCCCTGAAGAATAACTCAGCCACTTGAGCTGCCGAGTAGTCTGATGATATCGAGAAGAAATGTGCAAATTTGGTCAGTCTGTCAACTACTACATATAAACAATCTCATCCTTGGACCTTGGGCAAGCTTGAAATAAAGTCCATGGAGATGCTTTCCCACTTCTGCTCTGAAATCGGTAGTGGCTGGAGTAACCCTGCTGGATGGGTGTTCTCAATCTTGTTCTGCTGACAGATGCTACATTCCCGAACATGCTGCATAATTTCCCCCTTGAGGCCCTTCCATGAGAACCTCTCTCTGATCTGCCTGTAGGTCTTTAAGAAACCTTGATGCCCTGATAAAGGAGAATCGTGGGCTGCCTGAATGATCTTTTTCCTCAATGTGGATTCTGGAACGAGGTATATCATGTTTTTGTAATAGATGATGTCATCCACAATCTTGTATCTGTCATCCTGAATTTGCCCGTCCAATAATTCACAAGCGAATTTATTTTTGGAGTATTCCACTAAGAGAAGTGCCCTCCAATCCGTGGATATACTACTGAGAGATAATGGGGCTGGACGCATGGATAATGCATCAGCTACTACATTATTCTTACCTTTTACATACTCGATCTCGAAATCGTAGGCTTGTACTTTGCTGACCCATTTCTGCTGTCGCTCATTCAGTTCCTTCTGCTCCAGGAAATACTTGGGGTTGTTATGATCGGTTTTGATTTTGAACTTACTGCCCACCAGGTACTGTCTGAATTTTGTGAGAGCATGCAAGATGGCTAGCATCTCTTTGTCATATATGGAGTAATGGCGCTCGTAGTTCTTCAGTTTACGGCTCTCAATTGCAATAGGGTGATGATTCTGCGTCAACACTGCTCCTAACCCTTCCCCTAAGGCATCACATTCTACTACAAAGGGTTGTGAGAAGTCTGGTAATGCTAGAACTGGACAAGAACTCATAATAACCTTCATCTCCTCGAAAGTTTTCTATGCTAAGTCTATCCAAGTGAACGCCCCTTTCTTCGTGAGATCTGTGAGGGGTGCTGCAAATTGGGAGAATCCCTTAACGTACCATCGGTAATAAGTGCACAGACCTAAGAAACCTCTCAATTCTGTAACTGTTTTTGGCGCGGGGCAATCTCTGATAGCTCGGATTTTCTCCATGTCAACCTGTACTCCTTCTGCATTGATTATGTTAGTTCTTCAACATTTAAGCTAACATTATGTTAAGATCTTTTCACTGAGAGAATAACAAGCACAACAATAACATAAGCACATCACAAGAGACAAGAGACACAAAGAGTTTTCCTCGGGGAAACCATAAAGGATAAAACCCCGCAACTTCCTCTAAGATAGTATCACCACAAGATGTGAAACCCAAAACAGTAAGATGCACTCTCCACACAGCAATAGCCTTCTGTCTTCTGTCAAGCCAAAGTATTTCCTTCTCCAAAGGTGCGCCACACTTGAGAGAGCAAGTGATGTAATTCCAAGTGACAAATAGAGAGACTCTCACTCTCTATTTATATTCATCCGTTCACTTGAATTACATTTTCACACGTAGGCTCGACCTAATAATTACTGCTCGAGCCTACACCTTAATTAGTGTATAATAACTCAAATGCCCCGAAACTGTGGGGACTTACCTAATGACTTGACATGACTTGTTTACATTATTAATCTTTCCGATCGGAACATCGGGGCATGACAACATGACTCAAATACATAATAGAGACATCCCGGAATAAACATCGGGTTACAATATAGAAGATACATAGAAGAATACATTCTGAAGTTACATATACATCAACACTCCCTCTTAACTAGGAAGGTATTCTTTCGACACAATTTCCAGCACTGGTCTTCTTCTCTGCATCAACTGGATCATCTTCGTCTTCAAGTCATCTTCGTCTTCAAGTCATCTTCATCTTCAAGTCATATGGATCTGGATCATCTCTCGATCTGGATCGTCATAGAACGTCATCACTGGATCTGGATCATCACTCAATCTGGATCATCATCACTAGACTGGATCTGGATCGTTACTCGATC
>LPNX011097685.1:1999-41346 GCA_001517045.1 Pseudotsuga menziesii | reverse complement strand
TAGGGTTTCTCCTAGCTCAAGGTCAAACTAGGGTTTGACTTTCCTGGAGTTTCACCCAACCAAATTTCTTGATCCAAGTCTCTAAACTTCGGTTTTGATGAGGAGAATAACCCTATGCTGGTCTCACTAAAAAATTCCTCTTCTGTAGAAAGCCCTAATTTCCACATCGAAACTGAAAATGCTTGAAATTGAATTCCGCATCGACAGAAAGATGCACCCTTCAATGGAGAGTCATCTTAGCATATTTTTGCTGAAAATCTGTGGAGGAAGATCCACAAAATAGGAAGCCCTAGTTCCTGTAGCTGCACAATGTCTTCTTCTCAGGTTAGCTCTAATACCATGTTAGTTTTTCAACATTTAAGCTAGCATTATGTTAAGATCTTTTCACTAAGAGAATAACAAGCACAACAATAACATAAGCACATCACAAGAGACAAGAGACACAGAGTTTTCCTCGGGGAAACCATAAAGGATAAAACCCCGCAACTTCCTCTAAGATAGTATCACCACAAGATGTGAAACCCAAAACAGTAAGATGCACTCTCCACACAGCAATAGCCTTCTGTCTTCTGTCAAGCCAAAGTATTTCCTTTTCCAAAGGTGCGCCACACTTGAGAGAGCAAGTGATGTAAATCCATGTGACAAATAGAGAGACTCTCACTCTCTATTTATATTCATCCGTTCACTTGAATTACATTTTCACATGTAGGCTCGACCTAATAATTACTACTCAAGCCTACACCTTAATTAGTGTATAATAACTCAAGTGCCCCGAAACTGTGGGGACTTACCTAATGACTTGACATGACTTGTTTACATTATTAATCTTCCCGATCGGAACATCGGGGCATGACAACATGACTCAAATACATAATAGAGACATCCCGGAATAAACATCGGGTTACAATATATAAGATACATAGAAGAATACATTCCGAAGTTACATATACATCAACAGATTATGTGTCCTAAATACAGCATTTCCTTCATGCCAAACTCACACTTGGACATTTTCGCATAAAGCGAATGTTCTTCTAAAATACTCAATGCTTCGTCCAGGTGTTTCAGATGCTCTTCCCATGTTTTGCTGTAAATCAGGATGTCATCAAAAAATACGAGCAAACGTAGCTGTGCTCTGAAGGTGTGGTTCATGCATCACTGAAAAGTGGCCGAAGCATTGGTAAGTCCAAAGGGCATGACCAAAAACTCATAGTGACCATAGTGACAGCGAAAAGCTGTTTTGGAGATGTCCTGGTCCCTTACCTTGATCTGATGGTATCCCAAGCGAAGATCGATCTTGGAGAAGTATTGAGCTCCCCGAAGCTCATCCATGAGTTCGTCAATTCTGGGAATGGGATACCTGTTCTTAATGGTCTTTTTATTGAGTGCTCGATAATCGATGCACATTTGCAGTGTACCATCCTTCTTTTTGACCAGTACTACTGAGGATGCAAAGGGGCTAGAACTAGGCCGAATATATCCAAGCTCCAGTAATTCTTTGATGGTTTTCTCAATCTCATCCTTGTACCTTTTGGGATGCCTGTAAGGAGTGGTGATGACTGCTTGTGTCCCCTCCTCTAGCTCAATGATGTGTTCAAAACCTCGATCTGGTGGTCTACCTGATGGAAGGTCCTGAAAAACCTTTTCATGTTTCTGTAGCAAGGTTTGAATGTCACTTGGGTGTTGTGTGCTGGTCTCTGGGGGTTTTTTGAAGGTGACCAAACATTCTGCAGCCCATTCTATATCATCCTATCGGAGTACTGGCTCCATCCTTTGTGACAAGACCGGTTTTGGGGGATAAGTGTTCATGCCCCTCAAAACTACCCGTTTGTCGTCTGGCCCCTGGAACTCCATTTCCATTGCCCTGTAGTCTGTAGTGTATTTCCCTATAGAATAAAACCACTGAACACCCAATACCACATGAGTATCCGCTACATCCACTACATAAAAAGAGTCTGTCATCTGATAGTTACCTAAGGCGACATTCAATTTTGGGATCCAGTAGTTGCACTCCATGCTGGAGTTGCCGGCTACTGCTACAGTGAATCCTTCGAACTTCTCAGTCTCAATACCTCTCTTGGCTACCCAAGCGGAGTCAATGAAATTGTGGGTGGCTCCCCCATCAATCAATACTCCTACTCTGTGACCCTGTACTACTCCCCTGACCCTGAGAGTATGGAATCTTGGTACTCCAGATAATGTAGCAATGACCCCCTCTGGTGTATCACCCTGGTGTGATTCCTCCTCAACTGCCCGTAGTTCTTCTGTGGCTTCCTGCTCATAGTCGTCCCAATCACTGTCTGAATATACCTCAATGTACTGAGCCTTCGCCTTCCCTACACACCTGTGTCCTGGTACCCATGGTTCCTGACAGGTGAAGCATAGTTTCTTCCTTCTCAGATCTTTCCTAGTGTCCTCGTCTAACCAGGTTTTCTTGGGCACATCCTGCTGGAAAGGTTTCCTGTCCTTGTCCCTAACAGGAAAATTGGTTTTCAGTCGGAATTTGTTTTTGGGGACTGAATCCTGAAGATCTCTTGCTCTGCTAATGGCATCCTGCAAAGTGAGGGGTTTGTAGGCTTTCACCCATCCCTGTAGTGGCTCTGTGAGGGCCTCAGTGAATAACATAGTCAATCTGCTCTCTGACACATCTGTTACCATAACGACTATCCTCTGAAATTTTGAAATGAAAGCTTCTGCACTACTGGTCTGTTTGAGTTGAGCCAACTCCCTGAAATGTATCTCTGGATCTTTCCTGTCAAACCTTTCTATGAGCTTCTGAGTGAACTCACCGTAGGAATGTATGGTGTTGTGACCCAAAGTCACCGATCCGTGGTACCACCACTCGTGAGCCTCTCCGTCTAGGTGAAGTGTAGCCAATTTAATGGCGTCTGTCTCTGTCATGGGGTTGAGTTGGAAATAGGTATCCAACTTTTGAACCCATATCCTCGCTGATCCTCTGCGAGTCCCATCAAAGTTTGGGATGGTCAACTTGCCCAAGGTCTTCTGCAACTCATAGTTGTGATTGAAACCCTTGTTGAAATTCTTGGGCCTGTTTCTACTCTTCATGTTGCAGAAATCTGAAAAAGACATGGCAGCATGAAATTCATCCCCTAAGTCTCTATACTCCTGTAAATAAGCCCCAAAAGGCTCGCTAGGTTCTACCTGCATGACCGAGCCCCCTACTGTATCTGCCAAGAAATGAGGCATGGTAGGCCTAATAGAAGGTCTGATGTATATGTGCGGAGTATTCTGAACGTTAGTGTACGCTGTCTTTCCACTGCTGCTTGTAGATCCTCGATCTATCGGTGAGGGAGGTGTACTGTTGATACCTGTTTTCGGTTTCGCTGATAATCTGTTGATTGCATTGAATACATCTTTTTATCCTTTGGCTAAGTCTTACAATGCAGAGACCAAGCTGCGAAACTCCATCCGATCCTCCTCTTCTCCCATTCCTTTTCCCCTATCCGAGTGTATACCTGTTTGTTCCATATCTGAATTGGTATCTTCTAGTTGGATATCCTCAAAATCCCCTGTGTATCTACTATTTCTCCTCCTATAGGTTACAAAAGGGTCTCCTCCTGTATTCATCTACGTTTCATTTCTTAAGCCCACAACTAGCCAAGAAGATAGCTCTGATACCACTGTAATATCCCAAATCCCGATATTTTCTATTTCTAAGCAAATATGCTGATACAACTGGGCATGCAAACTGCCATGCAAAAATCCCTATTTTATAGCAAAATTTAGGGTTAGGGTTTGTGAGACAGAATGAACACTTACCACTAATAAGCCGGCTAGACTGCTCCTGAGATAGTATGCAAGCACCGAGAACTGGATCGGAGATGGGCAGATCTCTTCTACTTCCAGTGAACCCCCAGCAGCAAGAACCCCAGTCAGAAAAGGGTGACACTTTCAGTGAAGGAGGTGTCCGATGATGCTGCCGATTTGCAGGACTGATAGCCTTCCCGTGCTGGAGAGAATGCCTGGTACACGTGGGATTTCTGAGATCTCTAGGCAAGATAGCGACTTTCTCCAGAGAGACAGCTGCTCACGCCCCCTGGATCCCGAAATTGCTGATAACTGCTCCGGATGAGCACAGACGGATCTGATAATCATCGGGTACCGGAGTATGATGCTGATGATGAGAATGGTGACTGAGTTTCGGAGTAAAACTGAGATCTGAAGGCCCTGCAACTAATTAGGGCTTTCTGGATGAAAACCCCCCCTTACGGCTGCACACGTGTCCCTGCAACGATCTATACCATATACTGGATAACTTATGAATGAATGTAAGAACAAATGGTGAACCTGTATGGCTTACCCGAAATGAGACTAGGGCAGATGTTTCACTGCCGAAATCCCGTTAGCTGAAGACTCCGTCTCCAACCCCAACTGCTGTGCTGCTATCCAAGAGCTCCCAAAATAATAATAATCAAAAGTGAAGTCTCCTTTCGCTTTATCCCTCTTTTATAACTTTCAACTGCGAAAACCCTAATCTTTGATCTAATTAGGTCACTTTATCATCTAATTTGCAGTTGACTTGCATGCATGCGGATGGAGACTTAAAGAGTGCATGCATCATTAAATAATGCTTGGATGGCATGCACGGAGGTGGCCTTTGGCCCCGGTGGCCCTTCTTGGCCTAATGATGATGCCCTAGATCTTTTATGGATGGCATCATTCCTCAGCTGATTCCCTAGCTGTCAGTAACCGCTCGAACCCACACAGGAATCACATAGGTTAGCGGTTTTGGGCCTCAAGGCCTAATCGGAAGAGGACATTACATATTGGAATCAATTGTCTGTGGACTCTTTAATTTCTATCTGTGAATGCACATTTAAGAAGTCTTGAACTATTTCTTATCATTTAATCTCTTGTTAGCAACGTGGATTGCTTTATGTGTCGAACTCATAATAAATAAACACTTATAATTACAATAACTCCTAAGTAACACCCATCCGCATCCGCAACTAAGTAAAACACTTTAACAACCTTAAGAGCCTTAGAAAACTCTTTTGTAGGGACTACCCCCCTTGGCTTCGTTAGGAGTTACCCTAAACGAAGTAGCTAGGAGTAGGTAACAATACCTAGCTCTGTACTTGCCCCCAAGGTCACACTTCTCCCACTTTCCTAAGTGAGGAGACAGCTTTCGGAAGATTTCTGCTGCTGGTGTGCAATCGGTGGACAACATTTTTTGGCGCCGTTGCCGGGGACAAATCTTTTTGTTCCTGGACGACCTTTGTTTCTTTTAGTTTTTACCTTTTTTCCCTTTTTTGGTAGATTTTTAGTCCAATCACTCTCCGAAATTAGACTTAAGTCCACCTGGCAACTCCATTGTTAGTTAACACCTCAAGGTATTCTACTAGAAGAAACTCTGAAGGTTTGTTCGATTTCATCCCTAACCCTGAAAAAGTCTATAGGAGGAGATTGAACAAACTAGCTTCTTGTAGGATCCTTGCAGAACTTGGATCTGAGTCTGTTTCAGACATCCACCTTTTATTTCCAGAAAACACTAATACCTCTGTTTCTGACATAATGGGTGAGTATTTTACTCAGCTCAACTTTTCTCAGATAGCAGGTCAACCCCACCGTCTTCCAGACAAAGCTGTCGAGAAGCTCGCGATGTATACAGGCACTGATGCCACTACCTCCGCCATGCACCTTAGGAACTTTTCTAGGTGCATCAACGCTTATGTCAGTGATCCAGTCAACCAACATGATGACGTATATATGAATTTATTTGCTCTATCTTTGGATGGAAAGGTCAACGACTAGTATAACAATTTACCAGATAATGCTTTTAACACTCTAGCGGCTTTCAAAACCTCTTTCACCAACAAGTTCGGTGAAAAGAAAGAACCTCGACATCAACTTGCATCCCTGACCAACATAAAAAAGAAGGATACGAAAACAATGGACGAGTTCAATACTAGGTTCACTGAATTGTCAAAAGCCATCCCCACTGATTATGCCCCAATTGCACCAACCATTCTGGCCTATTACATTGAGGCACTTAGTGGCAAAATGCAGTACCGGATCAGAGACAAGGAGCCTACTAACTTGCTCCAGGCTCAGGAAATGGCAATAAAAATTGATCTGAACATGCAGTCATCTGGTGAATCTAACCTCCACAGTTATTCAAGGTCTTCAACCCCTTTGAAAATTAGTGAACCTAAAGACAAGGATCTTTTATCAGCTATGAAATATGCCTATGAAAAACAAATGATTGAAATGAAAAGGGAGATGAAGAAAAATATGGAGGAAGCACAGAAACACTTAGCACAGTTGAAGGAGATTCAAAATAGGGTGATAACGATGGAAAGAACTCAAACTCAGCCTGCTCCTAGAACCTTTCCTGCCAAGCCAACTTGGCAAAGAAAGCCTCCCAACCATGAGCAGAGGCCGCTAACATGGTTGAGCAGTATAAGCCATTTTGTAGGGCATGTAAAGACCTTTATGAAGAATCTTCTTGTTATTATGCATGCTATGTTGAGGAGCATGGTTTTCCAGAGGGTTGTGGTCCTAAAGCATCATCAAGCAAGCCTGAGTACATAAACTGTGTAAATGACATGCATGATATTTCCGGAGAAAGTTGGAGAGAGACAAAACAATATTCAAGAGAGCCTGAATACATTAACGCAGTTGGACAACTTCATCCTGTCACCACAGAAACCCGGGGTCAAGTCGAAGATTATAGTCAACAATTGGATAACCTCACTAAAAACTTTGGTACTAATCCTACAAATGAGCATAATGATGATAGTTTGGAAGGTTTGCTACCTTGTGACCTTTTTTCTGATGAAGATGGCTATGATCATGAGGAGGGATATAGCCAGGGATGTGATACAAGTGACGAAGAATCCTTTTCTTTTGAGATGAATGACAACTACGAGACTTTAATTGAAAATCCAATCTTAGAAGTTTCATATGATGAGAGTCCTCCATGCTCTTCACCAGATGACAAATATTTGGAAAGTTGGGTCCCATGTGATATCTTTGAAACCCAGCTTTTTGAAGAAGATTGTTTTGAGCAAAATGAGAAGTGTAGGCAGGGACTTGATACCAGTGATGAGGCATCTCTCATATCCAACATAGATGGTGATGATGACTATTGGACTTTTATTGAAAATCCAACCTATGATACCTTTGAAAATATTTTTGAGAATTTCATCTATGATATGTCTAGCAAGGGGATTTGTTATTCTGAGACTTATGAAAGTTGCAAGGAAGAGCAGTCAGAGTTTTCATATGATAAGTCAGAATTGTATCCGAGTATTGGTAATAAGGATTTGAAAAAGTAGTGCAGTGATGAATCAGATGGGATACAACTAGTTGAAGTTTTTTCTCAGCCATCGTCTTCACCTATAGATGTTCCTTATGTTTTGGAGCAACTTGGGGCTTATACAACGAGTTATTATTTGATAAGCCTTGATGATCAGCATGATGGAGTAGTCGACCTGCCGCATTATCCCGATTTGTATACCAGCGCTATCTAGTCATGGATAAAAGCAGCCTGCGCGAGCATCTACCAGTTTGGGAAGAAGTTTGATGACATTATTCATGCCTATGATTCCCCATCCAGCCTGCCCATTCTGGATCATCACGTAGGTTTGCATTTTCTAGAAATTGTGTCCTTACTTTGGCTGGTAACCGAAGACAAGGCAAAACCTTTTTATATTAATAAAATGCTTAGGTGGCTACACTGGATTTATGATTACACCTAACCCTTTTTGTATCACGCTTAGAGTAGGAAAATAGGCTCCCTAAAGTGAGCGTTTATCTTAGCATTTTTCTTTATGTACTTAGGAATAAATAAATTTTTCAATAAAGTCTTGTCATTTCTTTGAATAAAACAACTTTTGGATCATTGGCCATTTTTCATAAAACTTGTGCTACTAAGGTTTTTCTTGTCAAGTTGAGATGTTCTTACAGGATATGGAAACCAGAGATTCTGGTGTTCTCGTATGCTCTCCTTGCATAAGAGATTAGATCGAGCACACGTCCCACAGTTGGAGCCAGATGTTATCCACTAATTTTGCACTTAGTTGGGTTACCTGAGGAGCCGTCGGTTGACAAACATGTCCAATGTTTGATTCCAGTGTATCAGTTGATCCGTCTTGATGTCTAGCCAATATTGGCTAGCGAGTTTTTTATTTGAATAATTTTGACCATGGCCCCGCGGGGTTTGTAATAAAATGTGCTAGTAGGGTATTTTTGAGTGGTTCGGTCTCCTGAGACGTAGAATCTCAAATAAGGTATTCCAGGGAGTTTTTTGCCCTTGACAATTATGCTTTGCCTATAGCCGAGTATAATTGACGAGGTTTTCTCCTGCTTCCTCCAAAGCTGGAATGCCCGATGTTAAATTCTGGGCCTTGGGGGGATATTAGAGCCCAACTGAGTGTTATAAACCTACTAGGCATTATTTAAGTAGAGCATGGTCTTGTCCTAAGTCATCAGGACCTTTAAAAAAAATTCGGAAAAATCTTTTTCGAACAGGGAAAAAAAATTTTAAATTTTTTTTTTAATTTTTAATTTTCCCTAAGTTTTTTAATTAATTTTTCCATAAATTAAATGGAAAAAACCCGTTTGTAATAAATCGGTCATCCGGACCTCGAATTTAGTGATTGAAGGCTCTAACCTTAAGCCAAAAATCATTATTGACCAGCCAGCCAGTCAAATCCAACTTTCGGATCATTAATAGGACACATAATGCTCTTTTTCTCAAAAGAGTCATTTTTGAGGAGAAAAATGAATTTTTATTAAAAAATGATTATTTTGGAGAAAATTAAAACTCTCCAAATTAATCCAAATTCAACGAAATAAAAGGCTAAATGACATCTCATTGGGCATTTATGACGATTGAAGTTATCATAACTCAGCTTCAGTCACCATTTAATGAGCAATTAATTTATATTCAGTTAGCAGATTTGTCATCTCCAGCTAAAACATGAGATGGAGAGCATTCATTGGTCTGATGATTTGATCGAGGTAAAGACTGAAGCTTACACCATCAGTGGCCTTCCCAAACCTAGCAAGGGCTTCATCCATACCTAAAAGGTGGTTCTACCTACATCCAGACGTCTCTCCTCAAGCTCACGCCTTTCCTCAGCACAGGAGCGCCTTCCACACGTGTGGGCTCAATCTGGGTTTGTTTGCAATGGCTAGGGTTGGAGTGGGGGCGCCTTGCCTAGGTGGAGGCCTCCCCTCACTCCCAGCTCTTGATTCTTAGGTCCGAGCTCTCAGTGGTGTTACCAAGCCGGTCTAGTTATGTAATTTGGTTTTAGGGTTTCAGCACTCTCTCATTGTATAAATAGAGGCTCTTTCAGCTCTATTCGGATGGATATTTTGGGTATGACCACTCTCCCAAAATTATTGTAAAATTTGTTTAAGATTGGAATAAAGTTGTGACTTTGGAGGTCCATGCATGAGTTATCAGAGTTGTGGATTCACATTGTCTTTGGTGATATCTCTCTTACCCTTCCTTTTTCAATTATTAAATCATTATTCATTGTATACTCTAGAAGGGCTAACAATCTAGTTTATGAGTATCTTGTTCGGATTTAATTTTGTGTGTAAAGGTTTTGCAGAGATCATCAAGGGTGAAGGGCAAGCTTGAGATCAAGCTCTTCTTCATGAACCAGTGGTTTTTTTTCATCTAATTCCTTCATTTTGCAGGTTCTTCTAAGCGCTTCTCAATCCAAGAAAAAAACATAACAGTCAAAGTTCCTCCTTCCTTCCATCAACAAAGATTAAAAACATACTTGGTTACCTGGATCTACGAACTTCCCTCTTCTAGTTCTCTCTTTGCTCCTCGATTTCTTTGATCCCTTGCTTGCTAGTCTTTTCTTCCTTGCTTTGTTTTGTGCCTTTTCTCACCTTTTCTTCTTCGCTGCCCCATTTTTGCCTTAGTTTACCACCCATTTTCTTCACTTTGGACAGCCCTATTGTGCCCTAGTTTGTATCCCTTTTTTCCCCCTTTTTGCCCTAGTTTTTTGCCCTTCTTCCACCTTGTTTTGTGCTTTTTCTTCCCTTTTTTGTTCGCTGCCCTGTTTTTGTATTTTTATGACAGCCATCTTCCTTCTCTTTCGCTGCCCCATTTTCATCATTCCTTGTATTTATTTGGCCATCTAGCTCGCTGCCCTATTCTTCCCTTCTCTTGTTTTTTACTTTCTTTTTGTCTTCCCTCCTTCTTCCCCTCCTCTTCCTTTTATTTCAGCCTTCTTTTGCCTTGTTCTTTTGCTTTCATCCAACATCTTCTTTTCCCTTTTTTTTGCAAGTTTCAAGAAAAGCTTCGAATAAAAGTAAATCACTCTCCTTTTTACGTAAGGTTCAATAATAATAGAGTTGTAGGCTTTCCTTCAAAAGTCCTTTCAAGGATTAAATTCCTAAAGGCAAATTGTATAATTTTAATAAAATATCTTTTGTTTGAGTGGGGTTTTTAAGTCCCCACTCTCATCCTCCCCCATTTGGAGAGGCTTGTGTTGTGTTCATCTTTTTTGTATGCTTAGGTTAGATGTCTTTGTTCTCATAATATTTGCATCTTTTTCTTAGAATACTAATTGTTAGTCTATCACTTTTAATTTATTGAACAAGTTGATTACTTCATCTCTTAATTGTGTATCTTTTATATAAATGAATCAACTTCCTAACATTCATAAATCTCTTGAATCTCACCATAAGGTGGATCAAGAGTGCTCTCTGTCGGAGAGTTTAATCAACCATCTTCATTTTATTTTTGTGCATCACATTGTTTAATCCAATTAATAGATTAAGTAAGACTCTTGAACTTGCAGAAACACAAGTCAAGAGCACTCTCTATCAGAGAGCATCATTAGTATTGCATCATCCTTGCATTAGGCATCTAGACTAGATAAGACTCTTGAACCTTCGTCATAAGACAAGGTCAAGAGCGCTCTCTGTCGGAGAGTTTAATCAATTAACTTAATAAAACTTTTCAACACACACTCCCTTTAAGTAATTAACTCTGTTGATCATCCTTCACCTAGTATGCCCTGTCGACTTTCGGGTTGGGCTCGTACTCAGAATGGTGAACGGACTTGTTAAGTCCGCACAAGAGGAACATAATTAAAACTTTTTACCCCATAACCAACGCACCGACATTGTCTCGATTAAATACTCAGGCAAGTGAGCAAATTCCAAGTGTGGGCGTCGGGCAACCCAATCTGGGCACAGTTGGTTAAGTTATTGAACACCTAGCTGTGATCCCAGACAGGTCCGTCATGTCTTCGAACGAAGCCACTGAAAGTATTTCTGGTTAGGATTTCCAGACACCTTAAGCAAGATCACCATTAAAATCTTTTAAAATATACAAAGAGCATTTGCACAACCTAATATTCAATAGTTTTATTTCAAGACTTGTTTTTAATTTCTTTACGCATTTTCAGCATTTTGACTCCATAAGGCACTGGTTTGTTTTAATCCGCATAACTGTTATATTGGGATCAATTGGCTGTGGCCTCTTTAATTTCTATCTGTGAATGCACATTTAAGAAGTCTTGAACTATTTCTTATCATTTAATCTCTTGTTAGCAACGTGGATTGCTTTATGTGTCGAACTCATAATAAATAAACACTTCTAATTACAATAACTCCTAAGTAACACCCATCCGCATCCGCAACTAAGTAAAACACTTTAACAACCTTAAGAGCCTTAGAAAACTCTTTTGTAGGGACTACCCCCCTTGGCTTCGTTAGGAGTTAGCCTAAACGGAGGAGCTAGGAGTAGGTGACAGTACCTAGCTCTGTGCTTGCCCCCAAGGTCACACCTCTCCCACTTTCCTAAGTGAGAAGACAGCTTTCGGAAGATTTGTGCTGCTGGTGTGCAATCGGCGGACAACACACGGGGAGGATCTCTTAGACATTAAAGGTCTGATTTCCCTTCAAGGGCAAGCTGGTCTTCTTTTTTTGCTTCTTTCTACTTGCAGAACAGACTCTCAGATTTGTACTCTTGACTGTATTATTATTTCACTTCAATAGAATAGTTCTTGAATTTACAAAAATAAAAACATGCATGGTGTCATGTAAACCATGCACTTGTATCATAATGCTAGTATCTTCAATATTTTGAGGTTCTATTTTCCTTTCAATAAGTCCTATGGTTTTTGCCCTTGAAAAAGGGCACTTTTCCATTTTCATCCAAAAAAAATCCACAATTTTTTCTTTCACGATTGAAACTTCACTAAAGAGATTGGGATTGTATTTTACCATATCGTAAAATTGTTTGGATATGATGAAGGCTTCTAGAACTAAAGTATTGTGCGAATACTTGGATGAAGTTAAGAATATTTCATCCATTTATGCAAAAGATATTTTGTGAGTTGTTGTTGTAACTTGTCATCATATGTCGAATGGATTATAAGAGATTGTGAAACAATCTTTGCTTTCAACATTGATCTATATACTGTATACTTTTCTATATGATATTTTAATTGAAGATACTTGCACAGATAATTCTTTTTATCCTCATGAGTTAAGAGATTGTGAAACGATCTTTGCTTTCAACATTGATCTATATACTGCATACTTTTCTATATGGTATTTTAATTGAAGATACTTGCACGGATAATTCTTTTTATCCTCAGGAGTTGTTGACTGATAATCTATTTATTTTAAGCCCATCATGAAATCATGAAATGCTTCTTTGAAGTTTTAGATCATCCATTACAATGTACAAAAATTGGAAGGTTGTTTATATCAATAATCCAAGGTTGAGGCCATGACATGGGGGAAAACTTGATTTCCGCAATTGACTTTAAATTAAATGCCTTTTTCAACAATATATCAACCAGCCCAACATATTGTTTATAGCAGACATGTTGACCACTTCTTGAAAGTGAGACTTTCATTTGCTTTGACTTTTATAGCTTTTCATCATTTTATGGAGTGAGTGTTATACCATGGACAATGACTAGGTAACCATGCCATTTGTACAAATAAATTTGATGGTAATTTTTTGAAAAAGTTTCCAGGCATGGGATCTGTTACACCCCAAATTCTCTACAGTGCACCCTACCAGATGTGCCAAAGTGGGGGGTCGTTTTGCTATTGTAAAAGGCCAAGTTGGGGTTTGTTTATGTAAAAGTGTTGGTCTAGTAGGGCTCATGACCCTTGGTCTGGTCATGGCAATCCTCTTGGTTCTTACTTCAAGGAGTGTTGGCCTTGTGGCTTTGCTAACTACCCCTTGATGGGTGGAAGTCCCTCATCATGTTGGGCATTTTTGCCCTAGGTGGGTGGCTGGTGCACCTTGAGATGAATCCATTTGGACACATGGCTTAGAACTCCTAGCCACACTTATGGATTACGCTTTGTAGAATGTGATTGTGTTTGTAAGGGTTGTCATACCCACCTTAAAACAACTCATTGTACCCCCTTGGAACTTATCTTATTGTCTCATCTTTCCCTCTTGATCATCTTGGTCTTGAAGAGCAAATCGTCCACCAACATCCAAGCAAGCTTGAAGAGGCCATACCAACCTAAGGAGGAGGGCATTGAGGGAAAAAGACACATGTTGGTGTTAGATGGGGCATGACGTCCTCCTTTCAAGTTCGATTTTTCATGTTGAAGGATTTCACCATTTTATATCATTATTTTATGTTATATGAGGTTTAGTCCCTAGACTGTGGGTGGCAAACCCTAAAAAATCATTAGAAGTCATTTTAAAGACAAATTAGGTAGGTTGGATTAAAGGAGGATTAAGTTGGCCTTTTTTTAAATAAATAAGGCATCTCCTCCTCATTTGTAATAAAGATCATGGGATCAAATAGTAAATTATTTACTATTCTTCTTGTGAACATGAGCTCTTGAGAGGTGTGCACCTCTTTTCTTGGCTAATTCTAGGGTTTCAAGGATCAAAGTTGATGCATGAAGTTTTTTCACTATCTTTTAAGGCTTGTCTAAGGTGAAAGGACTCTTGAGGTGCTATTCTCTTCTCCTTTTAGTATCAATTGTGGTAAGATCTCTCAGTCTCTTGTCTTGCATTGTCGGAGGCATCCAAGGTACGAGTAATTTAGGGTTTTATGCATAATAGACTAGTCTTGTTAGTGAGACATCCCTCTTGAAGGGTCTCTCTTGTTTGGGCCTTGGCATGTTTGTGGCCCTCACTAGGTCAAAAGCTAACACAAGCCTAGGGTTTCTTAGCCTTGCCCTAGTTCATTCAAATATTGAATTGTCGATTCTTAGAAGAAACGTATTTCTCATGCTCGAAAGGATTAAGACTTAGATCTGATTCCCTCATCTTCACCAAATTTTCTTCTACAAAATTTCTTGTATTATATATTGGAAAAAATAGAAAAAATATAAATAAATAAAAAACTAAAAATCAAATATTTTGAAAAAATCCAAAAAATTTATTTATTTCATGTTGTTGCAATTCTTTTACTTCTTTAATTCCAAAATAGTTACTGCTGTTGTAAATTTCTGAAGTTGTTGTATTGCTGAAAAATACATAAAAAGGCGAAAAAATTCCATAAAAAGAAAATTTGCAGCTCTAAAAACCCTAAAATAGGATGACATCATCCCTAGGGAAGGTGATGTCGTCTTCTACATGCTGCTACAGCATTGTTGCAGGTTTGGTATAATTGTTTTGCAGGTCCAATTTTGACAAAAGGCCAAACCCTGGCGGTTGGAAAGGGTCCATACATCATCTCCAAGTCTCAGTGGTTGACCCAAGGGGGTTTTGAAGTACCACAACAAACCTTTCAACAATTAATTTAGGTTATTGCAAATCTAAAGGTAAAATCAGTCCCAGATCTCCTCCTCCATCCGTCAAAGCAAGAGCGCCATAGAGGGGATGGGCTCCACTTTGGTTGCTAAGTTGAGAGAGGAACTTTTCCAGGGATTTTCACGATGTATTTTGAGTTTTCTTATAACTTTAAGGCGCTAGTTTTTACTGCAGAAAATTGATTCATCTTATTGTCCAACTAGTGTTAAGTTTTATTGCTCATAAACCTTCCTAGTCATTAAGTATTTATTGAATATCTTAATGACTCCATCAAAGCATTGATTTACTAACTTAGTGAAGGTCTTGTAGAAGTAGAGTTGTCCTCGTTGCATATCTTACAGATCTATTTCTATCCATATTTGGGAATCCTCCCGTGGCCAAAGGAACAGGCCTAAAGAGAGAGGAGAGTGCACTGAAGTGACAGTGCGTGCATCTCTTGAAAAATTGACGATCTTAGCACCGCCTCCTCATGACCTAATCCGAAGGGTGTTAATCTCTGAGGTAACAGGCTCTTAGAGATAAGGACATCAAAATTGACCCATGCCCCAGTTGCAAATAATTCCATGTGTAGAAAATTATAGGAATTTGAGAGCATTTCACTCAAAGCAGTTAGGATGAAATTTCCCCATTTTAAAGCCATTGGAAAATTTTGATAGTGAGCAGCAATCTCAGTGTGTGCATGATCTTTTGTAGCAAGATTGTGAGGTAAGGTCTGACATTGCATTTGAAAGCAATAACAGGTACTTCGTATGCAATTATTATTTCCTATGACTCCTGTCGTTGGGTTGATAAGTCAATATGCACTAGCTCCCTATTTAGAGTTGTCCTAATTTAATATTGTATAAAATGTTATTTACATATGTTATATGTGACAGGGTGTGAAAAATGCAATCCATTTTTTACGAACACAAGGTTTTGATGCATTGTTACAATAAATGTTGCTTCCAAGTTGACTGTTGGGTAAAAGCCAATTTGTCTTTGAGGAATGGACTTGTTATAGCATACCCTTGATGTATTTAACAGCTAGTTTACCTAATAAATTCTTTACAAGATTGTCTAGCTTAAAATATTGATTACCTGGATGTGAGTAACGACCTTGTTATAGTATGGCTTTCTTGATGTATTTATAAGCTAGTTAACCAATAAATTTCATTATGACTTGTCCTATGTCTATTAGTCCAATGTATAGAGTTCACTAGATACAATTCTCTATTATCATTGTGTACCTTGTAAATTAAAAAAAAAAACTGTTCCAATCCAACGAATAATAATATCTGTACATTATAGAAAATCCAATGTTTTAAAATCTATTATGATGTGCATATAAGTTGTTGTTTTACTGTATTTGAGGTTTTCGGACTTGCCTTGATGTGATTTATTGTCACTCTATGATGTGAAATTGCGAATCTAATTTAATCTACAACATTTTTTTGTGTATATATATATATATATATATATATATTTGGACTTAAACGTATGGTCAATATGAACAAAGTAACCAAGCTGCGCTATTTTAGATTTAATATTAAGATATAAAAGTTTTGCTACTCGACACACACTGGCATAAGCAAGTGATTGTATAGACTTGAACACCCTCTTTCATTAACCTGACAATTGACCATGACTACCTTGTATATTTTGAATAATAAAATGTATTCACTGAATTATTTGTAATATCGATAATAAAGTATTGTGCATGATGAGAGGAAGGAGGGAGATAAAATTGACTCTGTTTCTCATCCAGTTGTCTTTTCCGATTTCTGGTATTGTTAGAATTGCATATTTTGAAATCTTGGAAATTGCAATAGTGGGATTAACACAATTTGAATTAACTAATCCATCAGCCAATTGGTTTCGAATAGGTACATAGAACGATAAAAATGTTTGAACAAGTTCACTAACATTTTCAGACATTATTCAATTAAAGATTTTTGCTCTGGTTATAGTCAAGCAACTTTGACTAAAAAGAACAGTTTTTATTGGTTGTTTGGTAAAGCGGTCATACCCTTTGGAGTCTTTGCAGGAGAGCCGTCTTGAACTGGCGAACACCTCTGCCGGTGGACGTGGGATCTATCTTATGGGCTTTTTCGAATGCATAGAACCGGCCTGCAGTAAGTAAAGCATACACCGTTAAAGATAAAATCCTAAATACAGAGAGAAAAAGAGGAATTGAGGTAAATGATGTATACAGAGATATGCGACACGAGGCGATTCAAGCTCAATCTCGTTCGCTGCGCGAAGGATCGCGGCGATGCCGTGGAGGGACAAAGGGACGACTTCGCTGTCAATTGCCGATTCAGGAATGTTCGCCATTGTCTGTGTTCTCGTCAGAGTCCGAGCCAGCTGCTCACTCGAACTTGAACCTCTCCCCGCCATTTTCTTCTCTTCACTTCTCTTCGCGACAAGAAGCACTAAGAATAAACCCGCCTCTGCGACTAAATATTAGTCTGAACTCAGCATTCGTTCATTTTGCACAGAGCATTCAATCATTTGGCATTCTTGGTATAGCAAATAATGGGATAGCCACCAGCTTCCCCCTTTGTGAAGTAGCGGCGGCAAAGCAATGTGTTGCAATGTGTTACGATGGATAAAGTGAATTGATTCCATTATGTTTTTCCACTTTTTTCCATTTTCTTCTTTTGGTTTCACGCGAAACCACTGTATCTGATCTCCGTTTCCAATCCTTGATACGCGCATTGTTCTCTCTCGCAAGCAAGGAATCTGAATGTATCGGACTTCCAAACTTGAACTCGTACACTGATTAAAGCGAATAGCGACTATACCATACGGACAAACTCCTTTACGTTCACTAACCCAGCGTCCTCCAATACCTGCCGAGTCCTCCGTAAATTTTTCTGTGCAATACACGCCGTCTTTACTTTATTCCTCCCGAGTCCCAACCATGAGAGCCCACAAGCTCGCTTTTAATCCTTAAAGGTACAGCAACTTTCACCACTTCTCTTTCGATTTCTAATTTGTGGAGATTAAGATACTTGGCTTGCTCAAGAAAGCTTCATTGTATATTCAATTTTACCACCGACACACGATAAAGTCTCTTTGTCTTTGCCATAGGTGCTTGACCTATGGCAAAGCTATAGTGGGAACGATGCTAGGTACTTTTTTTCCCAAGAGAAAAAGGAGCAAGATATCTAGCTGACCATTTGCACCCACTTGGGTCGTCGAGTAGATAGTTACTCCGTTAGTTATTTGACATTGTAATGTAATGCATCACAGCAATTCGAGCACCCACACTCTGAATCTAAACATTGGAAGAGAACGATCATCGATTATGGGTACCATGAAAGCAACTTGCTCAATTGTGGAATTAATTACTTCTTCACATTTTTCAGCTTCGCCGTGATCCACTTCACCAATAGAATCATATAATACTCTTCTTGTTTATATGTAGATGGATACTCCAACCACTTTCTGCAACAGAACAACGTATTATGTTCGGCTTCGGCCAGAACTGCATCACAGCCAATAGAAGTTGCATTACATGCCTTATATAATAATTGAAGTTGTATTTTTGTTAATGGAATGAACGAACTTACGAGGAGTTACCTAAGTACATGAACTAGAGGAATTGTTATACCGAAATCTCGTCACCCTCAGGTTATGAGATAGGTATTCCCTTGACTGCTCCAATCCTCCAAAGCTTTTCCTAGAGAAATGAAAGAATAAATTAACCCCTTGCAATTTTCCCTCTTTTGAGCTGGTAATGCTCTTTCCCCATTGACAAAAAGCATTACCTAAGAAGCAAAGAGCCAACACCGCTCCTGATACATGAGAAAAGAGAGGTGTCACCGCTCTTTACATTATTGAAAGAAGCGGTGCCCCCTTATCACCGCTTGTTTGCTTCTTTGGAAAAGCGGTGCTCGAGTTTTCAAGGCAAAAAGAGAAGCTTCGAGAGGATTCTCGAAGCTGACCTCCGTGGAGCCTCATCCCTATGGTTTAGGACCAACTAGAGCTCGAGATCCTCCCTTTTAGGATCTAATCTCCACCTCACCCATGGGATCCTCAACCATACCTATCCTCCCATGCCTTTAAATACTGGCTCACCCCCCATGGGCAAGAGGAGGAAGAATTGTGTTTCATACCCAAACTCTGTCAAAATCATTCTTGAGTCTTTGGAGGCAAGGTGAAGTTAGAGGCAAGGATCCATTGGAAGGAACTCTCAACACCAAGGCATGAAGGTTGTAGTCTCTCCAATAATTATTAATAAAGAATGTCTTTTCTTTCTCATATATGCGGTTTCATTTGTATATATTGCTTGATTCCTTGGTCACAGGCATAGATCTAGTTGATTATATTGTAAGCTATCATGTTTTCTTTGTTGTCTTCCATCTTTTACAAGTTCTTCTGCGAGGAAAACATTTGAGAGAAGCATCATGGCATCGCATTCAAGTGATTAACCAGATCTAGGGAGAGTCTAGCATTTCGTGTTTGTGTTTTGTTCTAGACCTGAACCACTCAGACTAGGGAACCAACTCTTGTCCACAGGAGGTGTGTATTTTCGGCGAACAGGAATCCATGGCGGTTGAAGAGGAATGGATCAAAATCGCAGCTGACCTCTGCTTATACCCCTAAACTTAAGCCAAGGCCAGCAAAGTCCATATTTTATGAAAAAGTCCATTCAAGTAACAAACGGAGTAAGGTAACAAAGTTACTATCAACTAAGGTAACATAGTAACTATCTACTAGACGGCCAGAGATGATTTTACGGGTGAATTTTAGCCCAATGGCGAATTTTAAGGGTTACCCAAAAAAAAGTTGGCGAATTTTTATATTAAAATGTTATTATTTTATTTAATAAATTCGCCCATTGTTTATTTTGTATATAGCTGCCCCAAGGTAAATCACATTCATCCCGATTTAGGGAAAAACTGGAAAATGGATATTAGCCCACGAAAATATTGATTTTTGCCCACATTCGCCCGAATTTTTCCGACTGGTAGGAGATTTTTGCCCAAATTCACCCGATTTTTTCCAATTGGGAGGAGAAATGAAGGTGGTTCACCGGATTTATGGATAATAGCTTGAAAATTTGGTATTCCACCCAGGATTTATGGATAATATGATTAAAAATTTGGTATTTCATCGGGATTTATGAATATTTCGCTAAACTGGTCTTACTTCGACCTCGATTGGGGTAAATTGGACATGGTTCGTCCTGGATTTGGATTTGTGGACAATTATTTGAGTAAAATGTGGAGATTTAATCAATTAGGGAAGTTTTTTCACTGGATTTGGTCCATATTTGAGCAAAAAATGGATAAATTTAGTCAAGTGAGGAAGTTTTTTACCTATATAATGGTGCAAGAGTCGAGACTCAGGCTCAACATCAAGCTTGGTTTCTATTGCAAATCGGTCTTTACAGTGGCTGAGTGGATTCGTGGAAAGCAATTTCACAAAGTTTCTTCTATCTGCAGGCTTTTTACAGGTTAGTTTCTTGAATCTTCTTCTATCTGTAGGCTTTTTACAGGTTAGTTGTTGTGAGCACTCAACCTTTATTGTGTTATAAATCGGTTTAAAGCACGTATTATCTATGTTTTTCTGGCTCCCTAGAGAATATGGTGCAATAATCATAGTTTGGACTAGTTGATGCTGGAGATCAACTACTAAGCCGTCAGGTGCTGATGCCAGAGCCCCAACCCTGTAATGTGAGAGCTATTCAATCCTTCTTAGGTCCTATGGGTGCTATTTTACATTTTGCAGATGGTTTGACAAAGGTTTCCTCTCACAAAACATGCAACACTAAGAAATTATTGCCCTTTTTGGCTCATTTTGCATTGAAAACCCTAGGAAACCAAGGAGTAGATGGGAATTGCTTACCCCAAACAGGGGCCCATCATCTCATCCCCCCGGCCAGGTTAATCCCTACCATCTGTCCCCCCGATAAGTTCAATAATGTAGGTTCTCCAACTAAGCATTCCTACATAATCTAATCCACCGGGGTCTGTCTGTAACTTGAATTTTGATTAAGCCAAATATCTTCTTTAATGCAATGAAGGTAATTGCTTTCATCTGTCCATTCAGGCCAGGGGGGCCGCAGAAGGAAGCTTCGTCGTTATAAGCTAGACCACAGCTTGATGAGATTTTCCTCATCGGATATTATTCTTTGGCACTCTGTTGGTTTTATTATGGGTGTAAGTTATAGTATTCAACAGCCATAGAGCTCATTAGCAATTATTTGCCAGGGCACATGGTACTGATTATAAGAGTAGCATAGATCTATTTTTCTTCTCAAGAATATTCACTTTTCAATCCCACAATTTATTCAAAGGACCAACGACACCTCCTGTTAAACTGAAAAACCATACGATTTTTTTCCACCTCAGGGTTTTGCACCCACCACCTATATATATCATGCATTACATCTCCTGGACTTAGATAAACGAAGGTACAGATCGATCGAAGTCATCCCTTGTTCTGTTTTGAGAAGGAATAAGGGGAAGCAGAAGAAAGTAAGATCAGTCTTTGACTCAGGGCAATCTAGTCTTGTTTCCTCTGGTGCTCTATCTGCTTACATTACGTGAAAATGATGGACAAGCTAACAAAGGAACAAATCTCTGAGTTCAAGGAGGCTTTCAGTTTGTTTGACAAGGATGGAGACGGTCAGTACTCACAAATCCCCTTCAATTATTTGTCTTTCTCTACATGTTTTCGATCTCTGCTTCTTTTATAAGAATAGGAAGAGATGCAATGTATTTAGCTTATCTGGGTTGTGAAATTTTGAGTTTATTTACATAGATCTATTGGCCAAATTGCTTTATGTGATGACTTGTGTACTTAGATCAGTTGAAAGCAATGGCGTTTTTTATTACCCATTTTATTAGATTCTAGGATTATCCATTTATGTTGGGTAGTTATGGTAGAGGGATGTAAGTAATGGTCGCATGGTTGGTACTCTGTAGTCAAATCATTTCCCTGTAACATTATCAGTGTTCTATGGTGAATAGGGGACAAGGTATTAGATATGGTTCATTCAGTTGGTTCTCTTATTGTATTAGATATGCATTTGTTGGTTTTTCCGAACAGCATGAGGAACATGTTTTTGCTTGCTGATTTTTCCAAACAACAACAGCCCTTGATTGCCGCTGCTGATTTTTTTGGACAACAAGAGCATGCTGATTTGCTAATGACTTCTCATTGTGATTTTAATTCAATATCTATTTTTGAGTTAAATCATTCTCTGGAGTCCATATGTTGACCCAACTAAGCAGTATATGGAAGAATTATTTCGGAGGTTGCCAACAAAATCTTAGGTTGTCTTCCTTCTATTCGTGAAATAATGAGTTTGCATTAGCCAATTCCATGGTTGGCTTCACTAGAGATTTGACTATATTGAATAGTTTTGCAGAGTCAACTGACTAGCTTCATAGGCTATCGAACTATGTTGATCAATGATGAATAGCATTAAGACCACAATAAAAGAAAAGAAAAGCAATATAGGGACATACATTATACCATTTAGGATTGGGCTAGGTTGATAGATCCAATCCCATTTGGTTTCAATGACTATCAAGGTCATACCTGCTTCAATTTATAAGGTATTCATCTATTATGATGGATCTAGATAGAAACGGGAGATAACCTACTTGTGATGTTGAGTTGGGACTTTTATAATTATATCTACATTGTGGCTCTACCATTGCATTGGGAAACTTATTAACAAATTCATTATTTTTACTGATTGAAGAGGAGGGGTATTATTGTTTGAGTTGGGACTTTTTTAATTGTGCCTACATTGTGTCTCTACCATTGTGTTGGGAAAGTTATTGACGAATTTATTATTTTTACTGATTGAAGAGGAGAGGTATTAATGTTGAACGGAATCCCATCAGAGGGATATGCCACTGAAGTGAGATAGTTTGCAACATCACATAGATAACAGCTGCAAGTCAATATTGAGAATATATTTCATTACTGTAAAAAAAAGATCGATCCCTTGGAGAGCAATTTACTCATCACTTGGAACAATAAATATGCTTACATTCTTCTTAATAGATCTTAGCCATTGTCTTCTGTATGCCGATGAGCAAGTTGTGCATGGCCCATAGGAGAGCAGTGTCTGTGGTGATAAAGGTGCCCTCCTTGGCCTCAGGTCCTTCCTTCTTGCACTAAGGAGAAGCTGCTTTGAAGGAAAATTCTGGCTGTTAGATTCCCTCCTTTTCCGGAGGGGAGTCAGCTGCAAAGTCTCCATCCAATGTTCCATATTTGAAGGGTATTAATCCAGGTTCTTCAATTAAAGGTGCTTCTCTTCTTTAAGTGATATAAGTTAAAGATGTGGTTAGATATATAAATGACTCAATGGTTCTCAACCCCAAAATTTGTCTCGTACTGGAAGATTCATAATGGAGATATCAGGCTCTATCTAGGTTCAGAAAGTATCATCAAAATATGTTTGTAATAACATTAAAGCCTTCAAAGATGAGGCTATGACTGCTGGTTGTTTTGACATGTTGATATAGGTCTGTAATAATGAATTAGTAGCTTCATAATAGTGATAGATTAGATCTGAAGCAGTCCCAAACTGATGTGTGTTCAAGTGGTGGTAGGGGGGTTGATTTTTTATGGGATTGAGACTCCCTGACCATTTGTTGGATGGATAGGCTAAATTTGTCTCTCATCTGTTGTTCTCAGGGGGGTTGATTTTAGATCTGCATCTTTTATCGAACATAGACACACTTCTTCCTTTTCAAAGATCTACTTATATATCTTCTGCACAATCTTCAAAACTGAAGGAAGAAACCCTGTTGTTCAAAGATTTTAGCTTTTTATCCCACCAACTGTTCAAACCCCTCTAGACTTTCAAGCTCCTCCTTGTGTTCTGAATCCACCTAGACAAATGGTTGCTAGGTTTTCTCCATTCATCGTAGGAGACCTATTGGCATGAGACCAACATTCCTCTAATATAATTGGCATAATTTTCATATGTTAGGTACTAATTCCCAAAATACTTTGAAATAAGTGGAACCAATCCACCAATTGATTGATTGATCTTCTTTGTTCCCTCAATGTCAGGATTCTTTTGCAATTATATGTCTAGTTAATAACTTTTGGAACTGAATTGTATGCCTATGTGCAACTCGAGATATCTTTAGCAACCATGCTCCTACAAATTTCAATAGCATCCTTAAATAATTGTTTTTGTTACTCTGCATAGAGCCTAGGTGCTCCAAGACCTGTCTTCTTAATCTCAACTTGTTCATGATCATTAATATATGCTTAGGTCATGAACCTCCTTTGTTGATTGCATTTGTTTTATCATGGATGGATGGCTTAGTATGATGCCTTGGAGTCCAGATTGGTAGATCTTTGGTTCATGTGATGGTGACATGGATAATTTGTGATCTCATTTGATATGCATGGAGCTCTCTGAGCCCTCAACAGTTCTATGGATGATTGAAAGCAAACTCGGGCATGTTGTCCTGTTTAATCCTCATACATGAATCAAAATGATTTTTGGGCACATTCCTTGATGACCTGGGCATATGTTGAGCCTTCTAACAACCTAAATAGTTGATTTGGGATATTTTGGGCAATTCTGGTATTTGTTAGCCTCAAACAACAATAGATCAAATCTGTCCCAGCCTTCAAATAACCATAAATCAAGCAAATTCAAGTATTGGTGTGTTTTGGGTACATTTTTGACAAGTTTATGCATCATAGCAATGGTAAAGTGGCTAAAACTTAGACCTGCTCACTTCTGAAAATGAGTAGCAGCAGTAAACAATGGATATTTGGGAAATAAATCCATGTTGCTGGGCACATACTAGGCTCTAAAAGCAGACGAGTTAAATTCAAATTGCATGCATCATATTATCCCATCTTGGTTAGACCCATTTGAATTAGTGTGCTGTGATCCTGAGGTAGAAGATATAAAAAAGGTGGCATTTCTTAGATTTGTCTAGTTGCTGGTTTTTATCCATGACAAAGTACTTAATAGGCTGAACTTGTACATGTCCCCAAAGCTAGGACCATTTATGTGTGGGAACAATCCTATTCGCCCATTTAAATGGGGTTTTGATGTGGTTTCTTTTGATGAATGTACATGGCACCAAAGAAAAAAGACTTAGACGAGTTAAATTCAAATTACATGCATCATATTATCCCATCTTGCTCAAACCCATTTGAATTAGTGTGCTGTGATCCTGAGGTAGAAGATATAAAAAAGGTGGCATTTCTGAGATTTTTCTAGTTGTTGGTTTCTATCCATGACAAAGTACTTAATAGGCTGAACTTGTACATGCCCCCAAAGCTAGGACCATTTCTATGTGGGAACAATCCCATTCGCCCATTTAAATGGGGTTTTAATTTGGTTGCTTTGATGAATGTACTTGATTCTTGTCTTTATTTGATGCTCAAGTATCTAAGGTTTTAATATATAGGTTTGATGAATCATTCTGGAATATAGACTGGATAGGTTTGATGAAGCATTTTCAAACAGACCCAAAGCTACACAGAATACATAATCAGTGGCTGCTGTGACATAAAATACTTCAAAGTTCAAACTATGCCCATATTTGGAATTTAGTTTGTTTATTTCCACTAAACTTGCCCAAATATGTTGCAGCATGGGACCAGGTTGCTTAGACTTGCTAGATCTACTTAGAATTGGACCAGATTTGGACTTAACTCTGCTTGGGATCAGGGACAGACCTAAATTCACTCAAGATCTGCTCAAAATGTGGAGAAATTAAGATATTTATTGTTGTTCTTTACTTGTAGATTGACCAGACTTCTTGTTGTTGGTTGATGCTAAATCATGGCTGCCACTACAAGGAAGATGTCCACGTTATACCCAGGACCGATCTTGTTGCTGTTTGGAGGGTTGAGACATGGTTAAAACATACCCATAACTATCTAGAATGTGCAGAAATGCTAGGAAACAACCCAACATGGAGTGCTGCTACAAGAATTAGGTTGCTTGCTTCCCATAATTCAGAATAAATAGGTTTTACTTATGTTTCCTTCCACAAACTTGTTCCCAATGTGCCCAGATTTACCCAAAGATGCTTCTTAGTGTTGTCCAAGGGCCATAACAGCGCTAATTGCTGCTAATTGAATACTGGAGTATGCCCATAATTTGAGACGAATAGGCCATGGCTCACAAAACTGCCTAGATCTAATGAATGTTTCCATTGCTGAACTATTCTGCTTCAAACTATTTATGGGTACAATCAAGAAATGCTTTCATTTGGTTACCAAAGTGAATCCCATTTGGTTTCCATTCCCAAAAACAATGGAACATTACTAGAAAAAAAGTGACTAAAAAAGATTGCATAGTGCTTAGGATACCTATTAACATGTTCTACGCATTGCTCCACTGAAAATGATTTTACTTGCATTGTGCCATGTGGTAGTTAACACTGTGGAGCTCAAGGGCGTAACATTTGGTCAATAGAGCTACTTGCACCTACATTTGTCCAAGCCTTTTACAACGTTTTCATACCAGCTATGAATCCAATTGATTATTAACTCCATCTTGATAGCTATACTTTGTGAGTCAAATGTATATTTGTTGGCACATCCTTCTATTACCTTTCATATGGATGATATTTGGGGGGCTGCAATAGTTGGGTAGCTAGATCAATTTAACGACATTTATTCTTTTGTCAAATATTGGCTACTAGTGCAAGATACTATTATTTCTTCAATTAGGTTATAAACACTAGCGTTTTGATACTGTGCCAAAAATCCATGAACCATTCTCCCCAGGGTTTTGATTTATTTTAGGTTTAGGGACATTTTGAAAAGATTGATTCCAAGTTCCTTCACTAATCCTTTGCTTGAAAAGCCCCATGAAATTTTATCTTGTTGTTTGCAAGTTGGCAAGAGCTCCATTTGTACAAAGATAATGGAATGCCAATTTCAGACTCATTTCAAGATAAATGGATAAAGAGGGTTTGAGAGAGAGAGTTACAAACTATATAGATATATTCAGGAAACACAATTTAAAATGAAATTTCCTACACTCTTGGTTGAAACTTGTATAGGTCTAAATGGTCTCACTTTAGGCACAGTTAACCTTGACAAAGAAACCCCAAGCAGAGAAAATGTTGAAATCAAATATTTGTGTCCTAGGTGTGATTGCATGTGCATGCTATCTCGAGTAGAGGAATGGAGAATCTTAATGGAAATTCTGAGACTGCTTGCAATGTTCCATATTCCATATCACCGACTTGTAAGGTATGCCCATGCAAACTAGGTTTTCACTCTCATCTCTCATGCAAACTAGAATATTCCTGTGCATACTGGATCTTCCACTAATCATGCAAATTGGGATACACCCATGCAAACTGGGCCTTCCACTATTCTCTCATGAAAATGGGAATACTCCCGTATAAACTTAGTCTTCACACTATTCACTCATGAAAGTTGGATACACCCTTGTAATATTGCATTACTTTATAATTGAGGTGTATATACTCATTGGAAGAGGTACGAACCTGCTCCTGCTATCAATATTCTCAGCCTTGTAATACCATGGAACATGGACCATTCTCCATAAGGTAAATCAACCTGTTATATTTCTTTCTCTTTCACTCTTTAGCCATGCACATAGCTGGTCTCTACTATAAATATTACAACTGCATATATTTCATATTCTCTCTTGAGTTTATACTATGTATGTAGATTTGGAGAACTTAGAAAATACACTAACTGTAAACCTGATTTTTTTTATTTCCATAGATTCTACAACATATTTTCTTGTTTCCTAGAGGTGCATGTTTTTGGTGCGATGAGAGTGCTCAATTCCAATTTCCAGCAAAGACATTGTGCAAAATCCTTCAGGAATGGTATCCTACACAATCTGCATCTTCTACATGATATGCTAGAAAGTCTACTTACAATTATGCCACTGACATTTTCCAAAAATGCCTAAAAAAGCCACACAAACCCTTGTGACTACTATTGTTAATGTGGCCTCTTTGCTGGCCTGTTTAAAGTGCTAAAGGAATTCCACACTTGGAGTGTTAATCGCTCGCCTACTTGCTGTATGAAAGAGACTTAAACGACCTTATAACATTGTCCTAAATATCTGCAATTATCCTATATGTGATGGTATTACATAAGATAAGAATTGAGCTTCTTCCAATACTCAAAAAGTTTTATAACCTCTATGCAAACTGCTCTATATTTATCACATGAATGACATATATGTCTTAATCCAGGGAAGCTTTAGCAACTTCTATGATATCCTCGGCTTTGTTTTCATCTTCAACTATTTATATTAGTCAAGGTAAAGCATCATAGGGAAAAGTGGCATATTCTTCATAAACTTTGCAACTCATGGATATATATAGTTATCATTAATGATCTTAACTTGCCGAGGAAAATGCCACAAATACCATTCCCTTGCTCTCATGTGGAAAGCATTGATGTCTTTGTCTAAGGTGTCGTGAAAACTAAACAACCTATATGTCCATATTGATATTGAACATCACCTTGGATCTGTTGTAGGTTGTTCATGTTTATCTGAAACTTGTCTTTATGGTGCTTGCCCCTCTTTCTTGTTTTTCCTTTCATCATGCTTATTGTCATTGGAATCCTATACATGTTCCCATATCTCGTCCATGAACAAGTGTAAGAAAAATTTATCTATTAACAGGAGACAAAGAGTCCATTTCTTGGCATAGCCATTAAGACCTTAAAATGAAGCTTACTCTATTTGTCTATGAAGCTTACTCTTGACACCTTATCTGCACCAAATCTAATAAGAGAATTTGTTACAACCCATTTCAATAGACACCAAAATTACCAAACAAAGGCACCCTGGTCTCCACTTACCTAGGAAACTAGGTGCGCTTTATTGCTGGACAATGGGATCTATGTATGAGTTCAAGTGGGGCGCTCCACCAGAGTCATTTATCTCCCATTTGGTAACTCTTTTCCTTAGTCAATAAAATAATGAGGGGTGCATTAGTAAGCATCCTAAGAGACAATTTTAGTGTGTGTTGCAATGAGAGCAAGTGTAAGCAACCTGTGCTAGATGTTGTAATATTCTTTTCTGAATAGTAGTGAGTAGTTGTGATTGCTGTTAGAGTTTGTATTATTGTTTGTAATTTCCATATTGCACAACTATATATTTAGCTTCCTTCTATCTGCCATTTTCAATTAACACAAAGTACATTGTTTTCCCTTCTAAACTTAATTTAAAGAAGTTTTAGTATATGTAGATCTAGGCTTTGATAGGTGTAAACTAAGCTCCAAAATTTAGGACCCGTAGGTTTCATTTGTGAGTGCAGATCTGAACTATGATGTAAAGTTTAACAATGGCATGGAAATATGATATTGTGTTGGGCACTGGTGTGATGTGCAAGGCAATGAGAATACAGATGTTGCCAATGAATGAGTTTGTTGCTGAGAGCAAACATAAGTTGTTTTGATTGTAATGGTGACAATAGTGCTACTGAGATTATATATGAGTGCCGTTTATATCCATGTGCATTGTGGGCTATAAAATGAGTTGTTAATTTTGATTGGATTGTAAGGAGAGAAGACTCAACAACCTACATGGACATGAATTTAAATTTGAACATCATGATTGCTAGCACTTGATCCTTGCATGGTTCCTCCTTGAGAATTAGTCAAAATGACAATATTGTGTCGTGGCTATTATCATGCTCCCCTCTGCATGCCTTAGGGAGGCTAGGAGAGCTACTAATTCCACCAGTGCAACTGCCACATAGTCTAATAACAACAAATGAGAAGATGAAAAGACAACCAATGAATTCAGCATAACAGTTGTTGGGGCTTAATAAATTCTATAACATAAGAAACCCTAATCTCTAGCAAAGCCCAACACTATGTATGCTTTTGGCTGCCCATTGGATGCACATATTCTATGTTGGTTGTCATTGCTTGTGTATTGGCTGTTTACCTTGCTTTCTCCTTCTCAGCCCCCATAAGCCTTCATCTTCACAAGTCTATAGAACAAATGAAATCTAGGATTATGTAGACTGGTTTTGCACTTTTAGTCTTTTGCAGGAGGCATTTTTTCTACTTCAAGGTTTTCATCTCTGCTTTGAGCCCAGTAGTGTCTTTGAAGTGCTTATGTACATGGATTGTTGGTGGTGGTAAATATGAGCTTTAATGTCAATTATTTAAGAAGTTGTAGAATATGATTTATTTTGCATTGTGTGACTATATATCCTGCTTCTGTCAGATGTTTAGCTAATTGCTTTTGTGCTCTGCACCTTTGAGTTATATTCTTTGTTCCTAACATAGGCTGGTTGGCAGTTTATTATTTAACACAAATCAATATATATATATTTTTGTTTATATTTCCCATCGATTCTGCAGTGATATGTTCTTCAATTGTTAATTATTTTCCCTTCTTTTCCCATACACCATCCCTTCCTAGCCAACCTAGCCATCACAACCAGTACAGAAAAATGGAAGAAAGAAAGAAACAAGAAAAAGAAAAAGAAAAAGAAGGATACATGCATTGTATGGCCATTCTATCTCACACAGAACAAGATCTACTGGATTGATTGTTTACATTGTTTGATTCAGGTCAGCCAAGAAACATGGCAATGGCATCAATGGAAACCATGCAAGAGCAATCAGACATGATTGGAATGGCCAGAAATACTAGCCTTCCTCAGAAAAGGGGATGAGAAGATGAAATTGGTGCTGGATTAACAGATAAGAAATGGTTAGGATGGCCTGGGGATAATGTATTTCGGCTGCTTGTTCATGTTCAGAAGGTTGGTGGAATTATTGGTCGCAAGGGAGAATTTGTGAAAAAGATGTGTGAAGAGACCAGATCACACATTAAGATTCTAGAAGGAATTCAAGGCACTCCAGAACGCACTGTAAGCTTTATTTGAATCCTTGATGTTTGGTCTTCTTGTTAAATTGTGCTCTTTATTTGCTAAAATAAATGGAATACTTTATCAAAACTGCCATGTAAGAACTGTTCAGGTTTAGATGCTAATCATCTAGTCTTTCCAAGTAATGGGAACTGCCAAATTGATGCTAAATCAAAGTTTATATTTGATGAACCTATCCATTATCCTACAAAGAGGATCATAGAGGTGTTATTTGATCCAATCAAGGGAATTCGAGTTTTCCATTGCATCAGATGTTTTCAAAATCCTTAGATCTTCTATTGCTAAACCTTGGAGGTGTTTCCTATAGTACTCTGTGTTTTTTCAAAAAAGAAGTTTCCAAGCATTTCTCCTATTGTGGCTAGCATATGATAACAATCTGATTATTGTACATTCTTACACATATGTGCTGTTTTTGTATTTCAACAATGAGGGATTGTATCTTTACATAGATTGTTGGCTTCAAAATTTTGTATGTTCTTGGGTTTTTTGTTTTTCTAATTCTATGACCCAAAATATTTTATTTTGATTTCTCCTTAAGTAACTTCATTATTATCTCTTGTCACAAGTTATGGTTTCGGCAAAAGAAGAACCAGAAGCACCAATTTCTCCAACTATGGATGGGATACTCAAGGTTCATAAGCGAAATATAGAAGGAGGTCCAGATGGCATAGGGGAATTGGGTCGAGCTCAGTAGGGTGGTAGTGGAATGACTTCAACTCGGTTGCTTGTGGCTGGCACACAGCCTGGCAGTTTAATTGGAAGGCAGGGAGCAACAATAAAAGCAATTCAGGAAGGTTCAGGTGCTATTGTTCGTGTTCTAGGACTAGGTGCTGAACAAATCCCATTTTTTAAAGTTCTTGTCATGCAAGTGAAGTTCTGGATGGATATATTACAAGGTAGATATATATTGTCATGTCTTGGATATATATTGCAAACATTTCACTGACTGTCCTAATAAATTCTGTAGTATAAGGTGTTTTTAGATTAGTGCTTCTTAGTGTTACACGGGGATGTGTCCCCAAGGGTAGGGGACGTGCTTCCCACGCTCACGGCATGGGGATACACCAAGGGGGATGTACCCCACCTTCCCTTTTGAGGGGAATGCTTCCAAAAACATAAATATTCCTACCTAAAAAGCCTTGCTCCTGCATCCGTATTGACCAATTTTGACAATGTATAAATTATACATTTTAACGTAATGTTTAATTCTTTTAGCCTCCTGCGAGTTCTCTGCTACTACCCATCATTCACCTATGTTGTCACCATGAGATTTCTAAGTTTCTACTATGTGAGGGGTCTTGTGCTGTTGTGGTGCCATGAAAGAGACCATGGTTGAGTGAGTTCTGTGCACTGTCTTTTAACTTGTGTGAGCAGTGAGGCTATGTGGGCATGTCAGTGTGAGGGAGACCATGTGAGGGAGAGTTGAGACCTTTGGCCTGTGACTCCCAGGTACTGTGAAACATAATTCTTGATGTTGGATGCTGTGGACTGTTGGAATTGTAGAAACCTTGCTGCTGGGTATTTATTGTTGTGGCCATAGTTAAAAGTTAAAACTTAATACCTCAAGTATTTGCCATAGTCCCTTGTCGGATATTGTGGGTACAGTGAATAGTAAATACTTAATTATTTTCTGCTGCTGGACAATAAATACCTCAAACATTTACTATTACATGGATGTTGGTTGTGACGTTGCAACTGGGAGGAAATACTCAGAACAGGGTCTAGCACTGCTGGAAGAAAATGCTCAGAACATGGTACTTCTAGACTTGTTCTCTTGCTATTATGTGCTGGATATTAGCAATTGGGTGTGCTTTTGCCAATTGGATAAGCTTAAATTGCTGTTATGTAATAGTTTTAATGGTTAACGTTTCAATTCTCATATTTTAAATCTTTTTAGTATTTGGGCTAGCCTCCTATGTTGGAGACTTCAATGTTCCATAGATTTTGTGGGGTGATTCCACATGTCCCCTTGGGTGTGTTCCCTTGCTCCCAAATTTGCACATCCTAGAAACTTGGTGGAACATTGGTGTTCTTTTTCCTTGGAAATAAATCCTTGGGAAACGTTTGGGCACTTGCCCCCATTTTGATGATGGTACCCAATCTAAAACTGGTGGTGTAGAATTTGTGTGCTTAACTAACCTTGTGGTAATCTAACAGCTGATTGGCACACAATATGTACATTAAGCATATAATGAAAGTAACACATTAAGCATATGATGAAGGTAACAAAAAGAATTATGATAAGATAAGATTATTTTATTAATGTCCAACAAATGATCCCAAAAGTAGGTCAACAGGACTGTGCAGTACCATGATAACAATACAAAGTGGGATCCCAAAAGTAGCTCCTATAAAAAGCTAAAAGCAGAACTCAAACCTAACCCCAACTCCATATATGAATTTGAGGTTATGTTTTAGGTAAAAATAATTCTACATTATACTTTTTTGTTGTAACATTGATCATTTGAGCTACATTACCTTCATGCAACTTATTTTAAGATTGATGGTTTTATATTTATCTCTTACATTGTCTCTTTCTTGTATCTGATAGGAAATGACGCCGGAATTTGAGAAAGCTAGGCCAAGGAGCTATCTCTTCACATAGATAGTTTCCTAACATTAAATGATAAATAACTAATTTGACAACACTTTCGCTAAGAAAGAATGGGCTCATTCAAGTACATGAAACCATGTTGGTGTTTAGCACAAATATCTTAACAAATTTTTATGGTTTGTTTATTGCTTTTGTTTGAAGCATTTTGTCGATTTTTGAAGTTTGTGTGTATTTTGGTTAAATATTGTGTTAATTCCTTTGAATGATTCTAGTTCTCATTTGATACTTGATTTAACACTTTGTTGTAGCTTGAATCAAGGTTGGTTTTAGGATTTGAGAAAAGATTCTTTTATTAACTTTTAGTTGCATGAATTAATTTTCTTCAGTTTTTCAATTCTTTTACGCTGACTGTATATTTTCTTTGTAAATACTTATTGTTATTCAAAAAAATAAACGAGCTCTACATATCTAAGCGAAGAGAAAAATGGTCTATGCACTAGGTTCCTATGCATTGATCGTAGGATACCTATTGGCACAAGACCAACATTCATCTAATGCAATAATCAATTGGCATAATTACAATGCATAATTGTATTAGCCTCCATGACCATAATTGGCTAGTGGAGGCCAAGATCGAGCATAATGTATGATTCTATGAGTTTATCAGGTTTGTCAAGATTTAGGTCCCCACATGTCCATTGGACCATTAAGGGACGAGATAACAAGTGGAGTCCCCACTTTCCCTGAATCTAGTCAATGCAGTTGTGTTTCATTGACACCTTCCTGTTGTGACTTGTGACTCTAGATGTTCTGTTGTTGATGATGTGATTCATGTTATTTGACTAATGTTGTTATTCTTTTATTTTGACAATATTCTATAAATCAGTGAAAGAGTCACCGGTTTTTACAATTTTTTATAATGAAGTTAAATATTCGCCAAGTTTTTACAACATTATATAATAAAATGAAAGATTCACCAAGATTTTACAACATTATATAATAAAATGAAGATTCGCCAAAATTTTACAACATTATATAATAAAATGAAAGATTTGCCAAATTTTTTATATATACATATTATATTATTGATAAAATCGCCTTCAAATTTTCCTATATATCGGAGAGATTCACCCAATTTTTATACATATAAATTTAGGGGGGGTTCTTAAAATCATCCCTATAGACAGCCTGGGTGGGACCCAGTGCAAATGGTCGGGTAGATAGCTTACTCCAGAGAAGAATAGTTGTTTTTTGGTATTCATATTGAATCAAAGGTAATTGTTATATTTCATAAGAGGATCTTATCGGTATACCTTGAGGGCCAAAACAAAAACTGGGAGAGAGATAGTAGCCACAAGAGTATTCACTATATCTAAAACTCATACATAACAATATAAGGTTGGATTACCCATCCACACTATCTCATACACAACCATCCACATACAAAACAGAAGCAAAACCAACCAAAATCCTTCCAAACCTCCCATGATGTCTAAGGAGAGTACAATAAAAACCCAGAAGTAGCTTATCCAGGGAAGCACTCGTGGGGATATGCAATATGACAGAAACTATGAGGAGAGCAAAGTCTACCTTAGAAATCCAAAAAGGATGTAAAATATTCATCCATCCATACTTGGAAAAAGGAGTAGGAGAAACTAACAAGCTTAAAAGAGCTGAATAGAACCATTCCCGATAATTTCACCTTCATAGAATTAAGTGAAATATAAATGGCCAGTGGCCAAGGAAAGCGCTTACTTGGATAAGCCATCTGCCCTCTCATTGTATTCTCGGTAGACATGAAGGAAATCTAAAGAGAGAATGTATGATTTCAGTTCATAGATACATTGGCAAGCTGTTATGTACTTAAACATGGGGTAAGTTGAATTTGTTTTTTTTTATTCTTTTTTTTGGATTTTGATGATGTGATTTTTATTGTTTAAATAGCAATTTTGTTTGCAGAGATGTATTTATTGCTTTTGACTATCTTTAGAGTATTTTGATTATGCAATTTTGACAATTTAAGCTCCATTTTAGCCCAAAAATATCCATAAAGTAGGTGCAAATTGTCAACCATTAAGCTTACACGCTTAAACATGTTAAACATGTAGCTTTAGGTTAACACATACATACTTGTGGAGACTCCAATGTCTTCTACTTAAATAATATGATGGATGGATAGAAATAAGAAAGAAAAAAAATAAAATGCCAAGAGAGGCTAATTGGGTGGTTGGGAGCGTTGGTTGTGATACCCCCACCCATGTTCAAATCTAGCTCGCAACATGTTATGATGGACATTGGGGATACCTTGATTCTTCATGAGTATAAGTGTGTGTTCTTTTTGTAGATGTAGCCTGTGACACCAATAAAACACAATTTAAAAAAAATGTGAGCACTACGGGGATCAAGACATTGGATAACAAACCCAAATAGTGAATCAAATTGAAAAAAAATATTGTAATATAAATATCTTACTTACTTAAATTTTTTTTTTACCAAGGGTAGTGAGTTCATTATTCATATTACTTTATTTATATTTGTTATGTATCTAAAATCTTAAACCTTCATAATGGAATCATAATAACACATTTGATGCTCGCATGGCTCTTCAATTAATATGTCACTCTCAGCTAAATGTGTGAAAAAGCAAGTAAACTATATTGTTCCCATCACATTTAAAAATCATAATCTTACCAAACATAAATTGTGAAATAACTCATTTGTTTCATAATGGAGAGAGCGACATAACATAATACAAATAGTCCTAGTGGTTTAATGGTTGTTTTTAAGAGAGGGGTGGTAGGTGCACCGGGGGTTGTTCTTGACCCAAAAGGAAAATAATAAACTAGTTATGAGTGGGAGTTGGGTGAAGTAACAAACAATCAAGTTGAGGCATTAGCTCTATTTCACAAGCTCAAAATCCTAGATTGAAGACACGTCAAGAACCTTAAGATCATCAGTGCCTCAAGATCATCGGTGCCTCAGTTATAGTTTTAAGACTTATGCGCAACATGTTTATCCCATATGATTACAAACTCAGCAAGCTCATTTTGATAATACAAGAGAAAGTTAGTTGTTTTGAAACCATGGAGTATTTTCATGTCCCAAGAGACCACAAACACTAAGCCAATTGCTTAGCTAATGTGAACTCTTGTCTAAATGGCGAAGTATTAATATTAAAAGGGGATTAACCCATTCAATGATTTATTTAGTATGAATAAACCAAAGTATTGCATGCCCTCCACTTCTCAAGGCAAGTGGTAGGGTACAATTAATAATTGTAACACCCCGTTTTGACATTTCTACCTGAACTACTATTATATGTTGTATTTGTTTGATTGTGTGACCTCGTCGGTTTGACGACACTGTGGACATATGGTTCTATTATTTTGCCGATATATATATGTGTGTGTGTGTGATGATAGTATTATGGTCGGTAGTCATGTTTAGATATGTATCATGTGTTAATTATGTCAAATATATGGAAATTATTGAATGATGGGTACGTGGATACCGTTACAGATATATGTTGAAATAGTGAATGTTATGCCAGGTGCATGGCGAATGAATGAGTTTATTGTTGTCATTTTATGATGAGATATATGTGTACATATCGAGGATTATGCACGATATCCTATATTGTATGTCGAGGACTGACTTACAGGTTGAAACGGCTAAGTGATAGCTGGATCCTACGAGGTGGGAGGGCCTCGGGGACATGGACTTCTAAAGATAAAATGGTATGCGAGTGATGCATTATTTACTTTCGTATGGTTATTATGCTGTTTATTATGATGTATGTTATGACATGTGTGGGGTAGGGTTCCAGGAAACTCAACCGCCCAGATCGGTTATACGATGACAGACCGAGTACAAGTGCAACGCTGTTGTTATGTCGAGTAGACATAGTCCCTTGTTCCATTAGGGGGGTGGAGGCTTTACCCACCGTTTATCCCCGAAACCCAGAGTCATGGGAGGGCTGTGCTACGACGCGCTCCCCAAGGTGTGTGATGATGACTGGTGGTTTCCCGCTGGGGAAGCTTGGTCGATGTGGTAGACACTTTTGCTTACGGGTTCTAGCTAGAACTGGTCATGACTTGACATTCCAGGGTAGTCCAGCAGAGGACAGGATAGGATGTGGAAGTTAGTAATGATGTAGGTAGATAGATGTAGCGTGAAGTAGTGGTGAAAACAAGATCTAATTGTAGGTGTGTAAAACCCTTGGTTAGTATGTGTCGTAAATTAGTGATGTATGAATTGTCGTAACATGGATTTCAGTAAGCTAATGGATCATACCTTGTAAACTATGCTAAAACATGTGTCGGTAAATAATAAGTTCCTTGATTATGATTGATGTATGTGAATTATTACATTTAGTGTACTTACGTGAGGAATGTAAGCAGTAGCTACGCTTACATAACTCGCCTACATATTATGAATTACATGAAATATTGTTGAGTAATAATGTCAATTAGTGTCGCTTAATATTACTTACTGTCGTTTAGTAATTAACTATTGTTGATCAATGTTAATAATGTCGATTAAAGTTAATAATGACAATTAGGGTTAATAATGTTGATTAATGGTTAATTATTGTCCATTAATAATTAATTATGGTTGAATAATAAACAAAGCAATGGTTAACCTAGGTAGTGACTAATGCAATTGATTAGAATGCTTGATTGATTGTTAATGAGTTAATTAGCCAGGACTAAGAGTTGAAATGTAACTACAAGGTTAAATAAGTTGATAGTAACTTGATCCCTTAAATTAATTATGTGTTAATGATGTTAATTAATTTTAACAAGACTATGCTTATCTTTAGTAATGATTGTTAATTAGCTAATTACAAACTAAGTTGTAATTAAAATGGAAATAGGTATATGAGTCGATTAAATCGTAGTGAATTTTATTTAATTAATATGATTACACATTGATAATGTTATGATTTAGATTGATAGGATTATTGTTCATAATTGATAAAATGAATTAGTGAATTTATAATTAAAGGGAATTTACATATTATAAATATTAGAAACCATTAATTAAATGATTGGGTAAGTGTAATTAATCAATTGACAATTACTGTTAATTAAATTAAATTGGTGAAGCATGCAAGTTTAAACTATATAATATATAACATTTATTATTTATTAATTAAATGATAAAAAATTGAAATATGAGTAAGGATATGTTTAAAATTATTATATTAAATAAAAGGATTAAAATTTAATTGAATTAGAAGTTATGGTTGAGAAGTGACCCCAAACAACACCTTTTAATAATTATTTAAATATTTAAATAAGTCCAAGTCCAAGTTGAGGGCTCGAGGACTTACATGGTAGATGGAAGGGGGAGGGTAAAATTATGATGAGGATAGGGGTAGTAATGGGGAGAGGTCGGCAAACATGGGGATAAGAGGGAGAAAGGAGGGAGGATAAGGGGATCATCCTTACCTTAGTTTTTTTGAGAAGTTTTGGGAGAAGAGAGCTGCAAAGAAGGGGTTTTGTTGGAGATTGTTTTTTGGTTGAGGGGATACAACAGCTTAGGGCTTGTACTCAGTTTGGGCTCGGGGGTCCAAAGGGGTACCTTTGGAGCTGGGTGGTCGGCGAGACCTCGCCAGTTGGCAGGGTGGAAAGACTGGTTTGGACTGGTTGAGTTTCAGAACTTGGGAATGACTTTTGGCTGCAGGGAAAAGCAAGGAAAAATGGCAAACAAGGGTAGCAACAAAGGGTGGACCTACTAGCTACCTACAGGTATTTTCCAGCATTATTATGGCAAATTCTGTTAATTAAATTTTAAAGGTTTATATGTTGTGATTATCTTTGTTACCTGCACAGTTAACAGTAAAATTGTTAGAAGTAGAAAAAAAAACCAGATTTATAGATTTCCAAACTGTATATGTAAAGTGAATTTTCTGGCTGTAAATAAAAGTTTAAAAGAGACCCAGTTGGGGGCTCTACACATGGTATCAGAGCCATGGTTCTAAATCTGGAACCAGAAGGCTTACCACCTTAAAAGTAAAACAGAGCAGAGTTGAAACTTATGAACTAAACAAGTGAAAATGTGCCCTATGCTAGGTGGGAAAAACCCATGGCCACAGCTGCAAAGCCATAAGGAAAACATAGTTAGAATGCAATAGATATATATAAAGGAAATGAAAATGCATACATATATTTATATGTTTGTAAAAACATTTATGTTATTATTA
>LPNX011097675.1:32753-71888 GCA_001517045.1 Pseudotsuga menziesii | reverse complement strand
ATATATATATATATCTATGCCCCTAACCTCCAATCTCTCTATCTCTCTCTCTAAACCCCTAACCCAAAACATCTCTCTCTCCCTAAACCCCTAACCTACAATATCTCATCTTCTCTCTCTCTCTCTCTAAACCCGTAACCCCAATATCTCTTTTTATCTCTCTCTCTCTCTCTCTAAACTCCTAACTCCCGATCTCTCTCTCTAAACCCCTAACCTCTAGTATTTCTCTCTCTCTCTCTCTCTCTCTCCAAAAACCCATATCCCCCACTCTCTCTCTCTCTCTTTCTCCAAAAACCCTATCCCCCAATCTCTCTCTCTCTCCAAAAACCCCTATCCCCCAATCTCTCTCTCTCTCTAATCCCCTAACCCCCAATCTCTCTCTCTCTCTAAGCCCCTAACCACCAATATCTCTCTCTAAGCCCCTAGCTTTAGTCTCTCTCTCTCTCTGAATCCCTAACCCCCAATAACTCTCTCTCTCTCAACCACTAACCACCAATCTCTCTTTCTCTCTTTGTAAACCATTGATCCCCAATCTCCCGCTCTCTCCATGCTCGTAAAAATGTCTCAAAAATAAAAACGAGGATCAAGGTTCAAATAATGGGACTGGATCATATATATACAACTAGTGATACATAATGGTGGCCTCAATGGGAGGCTGAATACAAATGCTGATATGAAGAACTGGGACATAGGACTAATGGAATTCTCATAGAATGCAATATCAGAACAAATGATGCCCTGCTGAATCTGGAGGTGTACACATTTGTACAAACTCAATAAACTCAATGATTGAGAGTCAGAATCTCTTAGGTACAATAAACAACATCGAATATTGTAGATATACGAAAGCATGACATTGAGGGGCTTCCGAACACTGTCGCCAATGCAGCCTGAAAAATCATGAGGGACATGAAACTGTATGGATCCCATAGTAGACTCCCCAATGTTCTAGAGTCAAGTGACAACCAAGGTCTTCGACCAAATAATGAAGGAACAATACCCTGTACGAATCTCAATGATGCAACGATGGATTTGAAGTCGAGCACGTGAGACACAACCAACCCAAAAGGCACTAAGGAATCCTTTCAAGTGGTCCAAGGAGCTCATAAATGAGGTGGATGAAACCATGATACATTGACCTTTGGACCTATCCTCTGGAATAGATGTGATGACGTCGACAAAGGGAGACTTGCAACTAACAAGGCAATGATGTTTCCTTGATGGAAGCACCAACCAATAGAGATACCCCTTGGGGCATATCATGGTCTTAACATAACCAATCTATTTTTTTTTAATGCATAGGTCTTCCAATATACTTGTTTGGGTTCTTTTTTGTTTCTGAAATAGGTGATCCAGTCAAAATTTATAGTTGAAATACATGTCTTGTGTTTTATATCAATCTACCACGAGTGTAAATAAAAAAGAATAAAAAATATAAAACACTAACAAATTTATTTAGAATATACATATATGGAATCTGCACACATAGTTCTATAAGTGTGTGTAGTTTCATTAGTGGTGGACAATTTAAGCATATACATAATCAAGGTTGAAAACATGAAGTTACAAAAAATGATGTGTTTTCTGATAATGCAGTATGAGCCTTAAGCTTTGGAAATCAACGTAAAACCAAACATGCCAGCTCATCAAACATGGAAATGAAAAAAGACAAGAACTCCAAAAAAATTTAAATTTACGAGTGTGTCCATGTAACTAGAGTGTGCACATAATTAGTGCATGCAGTCAGTAGTGCATGCATGTTAATAGCGTGCACGCGTTCTTATATAATTTTTTCATTATTGTAATTCATTTCTTTCTCCCACCTTCTCTTAATATATCCCTTACTCTATATATCCCCACCCCCTATCTCATTCTCTTTCTCTCTCACCCTCTATCTCTCTCCCCATATCCCTAACCCCCCAATCTCTCTCTCTCTCTCTCTCTAAACCCCTAATCCCCAATCTCTCTCTCTTTAAAATCCTAAACCCTAACCTCTCTCTCTCTCTCTCTCTAAAATTGTACCCTCCAATCACTCTCTCTCTCTCTCTATCTCTTTGTACATGTATAATGATAACCCCTAATTTCTCTCTCAAAACTCCTAAACTCAAATTACCATCTCTCTGTAAACCCATACCCTCAAGACTCTTTGTTTAAACCCCTAACCCAAAATCTCTCTCTCTCTCTCAACCACCAAACCCCAAACTCTCTCTCTGAGCCCGTAATCCTCTCTCTGTCTCTCTAACCCAATCTATTTCCTTGTATCTCTCTCTCTCTAAACCCTTAACCCCCAACCATTCTCTTTATCTCTCTTTAATCCCCTAACCCTGAACCATCATCTCTCTCTCTCTCTCTCTCTCTCTCTAACTATAATATATAAACCATTCCTCCCCAATATCTCTATATCTAAACCCCTAACCCTGAATCTCTCACTCTATCTAAATCCCTATCCTCCAATCTCTATCTCTAAACCCCTAACCTCCAATTTCTCTCTCTCTCTCTCTCTTTGTCTCACTCTCTCTCTCCCTAACCCCAATATCTCTCTTTCTCTTTCTCTCTCTCTCTCTAAACCTCTAACCCCTAATCTTTATCTCTCCCTAAATGCCTAACTTCAAATCTCTCTCCCTCTCAATATCTGTAAACTACTAAGCCCCAATCTTTGTGTTTATCTATCTCTTTCACAAAACCCCTAACTCTCAATGTGTTTTTGTCTACACCCTAACATGCAATCTCTCTCTCTCTCTCCCTCTTGAAAACCCTAACCCCCAGTCTCTCTCATTCTCTCTCCATCTCTCTCTAAACCCTTAAACCCCATCTCTCTCTATAAACCACTAACCCCAAATATATATCTCTCTCTCTCACTCTCTCTAATTCCATAACCTCCAATCTCTAAATGTAATCTATTAAACCCAATCTCTCTCTCTCTCTCTCTCTCTAAACCGCTAATCCCCCCCCCCCCCCCCCTCTCTCTCTCTCTCTCTCTCTCTCTCTCTCTCTCTCTCTCTCTCTCTCTCTCTCTCTCTCTCTCTCTCTCTCTCTCTCTCTCTCTCTCTCTCTCTCTCTCTCTCTCTCTCTCTCTCTCTCTCTCTCTCTCTCTCTCTCTATATATATATATATATATATATATATATTGACAAAACAAATTGCAAAATTTTATGTTTTTCAACTTCAACCCCTTCAAACCGATATCTCCCTTAGGAATTTCACCTTGAAGTAAACACAAACGTTTTCGAGAATTGAATTATCTACGTACTTATATTTTTTTTATAAATTATCGACATATAGCGGGGAAAATTTGACGTCCACCAACAACATATACTTTAAAATGTTAAGTATGAATAATGGGTGACCTATGTGTACCACATTTTTCTTAGAGATAATTATTTATTTATTTATTCAACCTTGCTAAAGTGACACATTTCTGAAATTTGCAGAAATGGTGCTGAAAATTTTGACTAAAAACACTCGACCGAGACATTTAAAATATCTCGGGCGAGAGTCATTTTCGCTCGAAATCTAACCTAGAGTTCATTAAAACTCTCGACCAAAAGTTGTTTTAAACTCTCGTATAAAAATTTAAAACATGTCTCGACTGAGAGTTTTGTCACATAATGCTTCGAGAATATTTTAGGAGCCGAAACATTAAATACCCATGATTCCGACAGGATTCCACAAAATCTCGGCCGAGAAGTGTGTATATATTCCCTCGGTCGAGATAGTTTTCATCAATTTCTCAATCGAGAATTGCATATCTACATTTCAGACAAGAGTTTGCAAATCACTTGTTCAACCGAGAGTTCGCAAATCCCTTGTTCGGCCGAGATTTCACATATCTATATTGCAACCAAGAGTTCGTAGATCAGCCGAGATTTCACATTATCCAGGTTCTTAAGGCCACAGAGACATTTTTCTTATCATGGCATTTTCTTTAACCCCTATTTTGGCATGTTGTTATTTTTGTCATCAAACACCTTCTGTGAAAACTAAGACTATGGGGAGATATTCTTCTTGACAATCTAGAGCATGGTAGTTTCAGATTAGTATTATCATTCACCCATTAGGTATGGAAGGCATTTTCTCAAGGCCACCTGAGCCAGTTTTCCAACACTTAGTCATTTTTAGGACTTTCTCCAAAGTTTATCCTGAAACCCTATTTTGGCAGATCCATAACTTCTTCCTCAGGCACTTTCAAGTCGATGTGAAGATTTGTCCAGGTAGACAGAACACCCATATACACAATGACCATATGGTGAGAAAATTTTGTTCAACCCATAAGCTATGGCGGGCATTTATCTAAGGCCACTTAGGTAGATTTGCTACTTTGGTATAAAAGCAACTTGAACCCCTGTTTGGCAGACCGTTAATTTTGTCATCAAACACCTTTTGTGAAAACTAAGACTCTGGAAAGATATCCTTCTTGACAAGATAGAGCATGGTAGTTTCAGATTATTTTTATAATTCACCCATTAGGTATGACGGGCATTTTCCTAAGGCTACCTGAGCCAGTTTTCCAACACCTAGTCATTTTCAGGACTTTCTCCAAAATTTATCCTGAAACCCTACTTTGGCAGATCCATAATTTTTTCTTCAGACATGCTTATTGAAAACTGAGATCATGTTTAGGTAGAAAAATCAATAGACTACATCTTGACCGTATTCTGCGGGAATTTACTTTAACCTATGATTTATGGCGGGCATTTTCCTGAGATTACTTAGGTAATTTTACTTTCTCTAGTGCAAAACCTTGTTTTGGCAGACCTATACTTTTTTCCTCATAAGCGATTAAGGAAACCTTAGACCATGAATAGATGTCCACTTCAACAAGCTATAGCATGGTATCATGGTGTGGGAATTTTAGTCAAACCATGAATTATGGAGGGCATTCTCTTAGAGTAGTTTGACTCATTTTTCCATACTTAGTTCCAAAGTTTTGAGAAACTTGCAATTCTTTTCCAGAATGATGTCAGGTTTCAACACTGACTTAATGAAAGCACCATGACACAATCATGTGTCTTTCTAGCCTCATAACACATGCCATGTCATCATACTTTCCATGTCATCAATTTTCATTTGTCATTCAAATTTGTCTTTCATTGAATTTTTCCCTGCCATCATGTCCTTGCTTATTCATTTGTCATTACTAAACTCCTTTGACATTAATGACAGTTCCACATTCAACAATTTGGTAAATTTTTCGTACAAAAGTGCTTATCATATTACTCTTGTTAGGTCTTGCTGTTATTTTTTTTAAACATGCATTTAACTCTCAATTCTCATATCTTTTCATGCATTGGATTTTAGGTTTTTAACTCCTTCAACATGGGAAATCGAAGGAATCGCGAAAGAAAATATGATCGCACCAGAACTGATGGAGAGGAAAATAAAGAGATAAAGCATGGGGACATGAGAAAGTTAAGAGAAAAAAGAGCAATGGAAAGAAACGTAGAGGCACTTGGTGGTGACGAAGAAATGCAAAATGTGAACCTCGCACATGGTGGTGATGAAGGAATGCAGATTGTCGAGGAACTTGTTGATGAAAGAACTGAAGAACATGGAGGTGACGAGGAAATGCAAAATCTGGAGCAAACTATGGGTAGCGTCGATATTGAGACCATGATTGGTGAGTAAATAAATTTTGATATGTTTATAATTTACTTTATAATATAAACTTATATATATTTGATTTGAACAATCAAAGTTCACAATTAGATAAATTTATATTTATTTTTATGTAGGGTCGACATCCAACATACAAAATCCTACCACACTTACCAATTCACAGAGATTAATTAGAAGACACAAAAATATCGTCATTGGCGATATGTTTTTGGAGAATATGGATTCACGTAAAATTGAATAAATGGGACCTCCGATGCCTGATCATACAACTCATTATAGAGCAAAAAAGATAGTCAAAGAATATTTTGAAGGTATTTTTGTCATAAAACAAGCGTAATTGTTAAAGCGAAAATGTCTAAGAAATGCAATGACATTATTGGGCATTCAAAATGTCAAAGAGGCTAAATCAAATGAGATTGTATCACAAAATCTAACATCGGTCCTTGCATCACTTGCAAAAAAGTGATCTCATAATTACATGGTTGCTCATAAAGCTATTCTAACAGGGTTTGTGGAAAAAAAACACTGTAAACAGTCGTTTGTTGTCTACGACTGCAAGAATGTTAAAAACATCAAGAAAACATTTATGGAAGCATAAGAACTTTAGGGTTCAATTAGATGAGGATGATGAAGTTGCATGTTAGGGTGTTATCTGTAGGCAACCTTACCAAGATAGACTTCTAGATAATGTGAGGGGCAGGGTGAAAGAGTTTTGGCATTTAAACTCTCGTGTCTTACCAAATGAAAAGGATGTTGTGTGACGTCATATATTGGAAGGAAACTATGAAACTCATGCCAAACACATAACATGTATCACTCAAGTGGAAATGCTCAAAACTTTTATGGAGAGTAATGTTGATGTGAAGATTGCCCTTAACACATTTGTGAAGCTTAAACCATGGTATGTCAGGCCCATCGTTGTTCGCGACACATGTTGTTGTCGATACCATGTTAATTATGAGACATTTCAAGATTTTGGCATGGAGTGTTGGCCAAATAACCCCCCTCTTGCAAGTGTTCGTGAATTTGTCTCTAAAATATTATGTGCATGAGAGAATGATCAAGTATTCTATAAGAAACAATGAGTCGGAGGTAAAAAATGTGGGGAATGTTCTAGAGATATGGCCCTTTTTAATGCTAACTACCACATTGATGCAAATGATCCTCAATTATTAAATCACATTGTGAAATGGAAGAGATATGATTATGTTGATTATACTCTTGTTACAGATTCAACGTCAACATCAAGAAAGCTTAATTTAGTTGAAAGTGATATCTCTTTGACATATTTTATGAATTTGTTCAGGGATCAAATATATAAATATATCAAGCACTCTCACTCGGCATGATGGCAGGACTTACAGTTTAAGCAATCACGAGATGTATTTCGAAAAGGAAATATATTATCCATTGTCAATTTTGCTGAAAATTACACTTTCACTCCGCAAAAGGAGACACAGAGTGAGTATTATCATTCAGATCAGGTATCTATACTTGTTCATATTATGTATAGACATGCAGAGATTGATGTCAATGGTTTTGATAGCAATGAAAATAATCCTGAAGTGATTAAGGAGTATCATTTCTACATCTGTGATGATCGTACACATGATATAGGTTTTGTCTGACATTGTTTTGGTATGCTTTATAAAGAATTATCAAGACGAAGGTTCAGTTTTAAAGAACATTGGGTGTGGTCAGATGGTTGTGCTAGCCAGTTTAAATCAACGCGATCATTCTTATGGTTGTCTCGCTTTCATAGAAACACGGATGCTTGCCACACATGGAGATTTTTGAAACGGGACATGGAAAAGGAGAACATGTGATGGTGCTTGGGCTTGCGTGAAACGTGCACATAGGAGATATCAAATTAATCACTCTGCTTCTCACCTTGCAAATTCAAACGATGTTGTTAATTGGTGCAAACAAAAGAGCCATAAATTCAATTAGTACTAGATCTACTATTTGTGTTGTTACTACTAGATCTACTATTTGTATTATCCAGTTAGTACAACACTTGAGTATTTGCAACTATTATATCCTAGCTATTCATTTGGGTTTATTTCTTTGAACAACATGGTTGCATTTATTTTAAGGGTTAGATACAAAAAATATTCTTGTTTTCATGGTGGCGAACATGGGAATATTCCTCAATGCTATAATATTGCACATCCACTGCCCATCTAGGTAGATTCTTTCGGAAAAATCGGATTAGAGTGTAAGAACATTATTTGGATTCCTCTTGGGAATACAAAACATCATTTAAGGATACAATAGTATTCACAATGCACGCCAAAAGTATCTTATGTTAGTTTTGGTGTATGTTAGTCGCATTGTTTTATGTGCCTTCAAGCCCAACACATTGAGGCTTTGTAAGTTTATCCTACCAATAACTTCATCATTCACATTTAGCTTTGGTATTCACATTTAGAGTTATTTAAGTGGTAAAATTTTTACTTTATCATTCACATTTAGCTTTAGAATTCACATTTAGAATTATTTAAGTGGTGAAATGTTTATTCATGTTGAAAGTTGAAATTGTAAATATATATTTGTTGGAATTGCATAATCTAGTGTTCGAAGGTTAGAAAGTTAGTGAGGGATTGTGGTGGGTAACTTGAGCTTAATAAGGTCTAAATTGTTTTTAGAAGCTCGGGATATGGCAATAATGACTAACAAAACCCAAAACATACAATAACTAATCACCTTTGATTTCGACAAGTACATATATTTATAATTATTTTGGAAATGAAATAAGTTTTGACATGCATATTCAATTCTATGACAATTTTTTACTTTCCACATGACGTTTCCAAATGACACACTCCATGTTGTGTTATGTGTCTTAAATCCCAACACCATATGTGTTTTCCTTCTCACTTAAACTTTAAATTCTAAGGACTTTGAGTGGAAGTTTTGATATTAAAGTTGTTAATTAACATTACACGTTATATGCATTTTGTTTAATTTAACTTTAAAAATTTATTTTAATTGGATATTTAAAACAATAAAATTTACAAGCAACTCCCTTCTCTATATAAAAAAACTCCCTTCTTTGTTTTTTTTTGACTAAAACATAGGAGTAGATTATAAAGAAATCGGTAAACCAGCTACCGCGTGCTTTGACAGAGGTACATAGATCCTTAGCTTAGTTGGATTATATTTCAAAATGGATCTAGGATCCAATGCTTCCAATGGATAGAAAACATAGCTTAAAGAGGAAGGGAAACATAGATTTAACATAAGAGAAGATTACAGCTTGAACCAGGGACTTCAGACATTCATCATCCTGCTATTCATTTGCCCATTTTGGCTTTCAGCTTTGCAATAGCAGAGTCCAGTGCGCTTATTCGATTCCCAAAATCTCCATGGACATTTGCAACATCCTTGAAATTTGTGTGAGATTCTTCCTTGAAGTTTTCCAGATTTTCATTTGAGGCTGTGTGATCGGCTCTTAGCTTTCTGAGGTCTTCATTGATGAGGTCCCTTGCTTTCTCCCCCGCCTGGTTGGACTCTTGCAGGAGTTTATCTTGCTGATCCAGCCGTGCTCTGAGCCTTCCCAATGAAGTCTCCAAAGAATTGATCTTAGCTTCAACTGTGGGGCCAGATTCTGAAGAGGAGGCCATTTCAATAAGCGAGAAAGGAGATAACCGTTCAGTATTAGACTAGGAGACGGATTGCAGACGCTTCAGCAAAACCAGCTTTGGCTTTTCAAAGTGTAAATTCTCCACTGCGATTTCAACTTCGTTTCTGATGAGGATGATGAGATATGCTTTCATTATATAACAATCTGGCAAGGGAGCATAGTCACGGGTTCTCCTCATTCTACGATTTTGCTTAGATCTCCTGGCAGAGAATTGAGAAAAACGTGGCTCAGACCACTTCCTTAAGCGATTTGGTTTAGATTTCCTGACAGTAAAGGAGGAATAATGAGGACCAGCTCTCTTTCTTCTGCGTTTTGGCATATAATTCCTGGCAGTATAAATGGAAGGACGATGATCACGTTTTCTTGGCAGGTCAGAAGGGCATGCTAGCGTTTGATAATTATTCTGCAGCATCTAAGGAATGTCACATATGTCTTCTACTCCATCATTGACTAAGACCCCTCTTCCCAGGAGAGTCCCATTGTTTACTGCTTTGTCAGCCAGCGAATTTAGGGCCCGAAGCACATGGTAAAATCTTATTGTTTGAAAATTTTTGCTTAAAGAGCAAATTTTCTGATAAATTTGAGCCAGCTTGAGGTGAGTAGGGTGTTTCTTTCGATTTAGAGCAAGAATCAACATTCTAGAGTCCCCAAAGACCGTAAGCTTGGTGATTCTTTTGGACAAGGCAACCTTTAGACCCTGCAGAAGTCCACAAAATTCGGCGAAATTATTTGTTTCAGTACTGAGTCCCCAAGAGTAGTCACCAATAATATTTCCAGTAGCCGAGCTAATCACTCCCCCGCAACCAGCTAAGCCTGGATTACCCTTTGCAACACCGTCGAAGAAGAGACAGTGATTGTTCAGAGAAGACTTCCAGTTGGTAAATTCAGGTTCCTCAAGCCTAATTTCCCAATGGGATGGTTGAGGCTTATTAGGCAAGGGTCTATTCTAAAGGTTGGATATAATCAGGCTTATCCAATGTGACTCTTCAGGCAGGAGACAGTTAGAGTCAGTCAGATTATGCTCCAAAACTTCTCCTAGAACTGCACTGGCTTGGATGGCAATTTTATCAGGTTGACTTTCATGTTCCCTAAAAATACGATTGTTTCTCTCTATCCACAGCTTCTAGCAAATGGCTTTTGGGAACCAGTTCCCGATTGTTTGAAGGAGAGGTTTCTTGGACAGTTGAAAAGGAGACAAATTCATCCAATTTGAGAGCATCTCTTGGATAGTATCTGGTAGATTTATTCCCAGATTTAGTCTCAAAGCTTTTGTCCACACCTTTTTGGAGAATTGACAGCCAAGAATGATATGATCAGCGGTTTCTTCCTCACTTTTACAGAGAGGGCAGCGAGTAGGGCCTTCCATACCTCGTTTCTTTAAATTTTCCCCTGAAAGAATGCTCTTGTGGGCGAGAGTCCAGCAAAAAAAGTCAATTTTTGGAATGAAGGGATTCGACCAAAGATACTTCCAGACCACCGGATTGGGTGCAACAGAGGGGATTGCTTGGCTGATCTTGTAGCCTTCTGAAGTTGAGTAATTCCCTGACATATTTCCCTACCCTCTTCTATCTCTGAAATCTTCTTTAATAGGAGCTTTGCCTTGGAGGAGGCTAGTCAAAGTTTCAGCTTCTTTAGTTAGATCAGGGGGGTCTCCAAGGTCCCATCCGATCCAGAAGTTATCTTCCCAAGCTGATAGGTCCCATAGCGTGGTGACTCCATTAGCCAAGAGCCAATGCTTGATGTTGTCAACTTCTGTGCATAACCCCAGAGGAGGTTCTCCAAGGATTGAGTCTTCCCACACTTTGATTTTCTTCCCGTTCCCCGGTATCCAGTAAAGGTTCTTTTTGAACATATCCAGCGCTTTAATACAGAGTTTATAAACAGGAAATCCTTTTCTGGTTGGAGGTTACATGTCCAGGCACCTCTTCTTTGTTCTAGGAAAATATTTTTTGCGGAGAGCTTTCTTACTCCAGCTTTCTTTCCCTGTGACCATCTGCCAAAGCAGCTTTGCTCCTAGAGCTATATTTTGGTTGTGTAAACTCCGAATTTGAAGCCCTCCTTCATCACGTGGCTTTTTGATCTTATCCCAGCTGACAAGGCGGAGTTTTTTTTCATTCCCTTTGCCCCCTTCCCAAATGAATTTCTTGAGAAGTCCTTCTATCTTTCGGATTGCTGACCCTGGAGCGAGCAAGATTGAGGGTTGATAAATTGGCATGCTGTTGAGAACAACTTTTATAAGAGTTGTCTTCCCTGCTAGATTGAGCCAGTTTGCATTCCATCTTTGGATTTTGTCTTTAATTTTGTCTATAGTAGGCTCCCAATAAGCTGGTTTGATTTTGATTTTGCAGATGGGTATGCCCAAGTAAATGAAGTTATCCCAATCCATAGTGCCTTCCATTCCAAGCGCTCTTGTTATTTCCCTTAGCTCTCTTGCTGAGCACTTCCAGCTGAATATTTTGCTTTTCTGAAAATTTATTTTGCTGCCGGATACCTTTTTGTATAAGTTCAGCTCATGTTTAAATTGTTTAGCTGAATGGATGCTTGCTTCCCCTAGCAAAAGAGTGTCATCAGCAAATTGAGCATGGTTTATGTCACGAACATTATTCGCTATTCTTAGACCTAGCAGCATGTGGATGTCCTGACTGAGATTGAGTTGAAAGCTGAGCATTGACGCTTGAATAGCATAGAGAAGAGGGGACAACGGGCAGCCCTGTCTTAAGCCTCTGGAGGATTTGAAGAAATTTGTTGGCCTGCCATTGACAAGTGGGGCTATCCATGGGTCACCCACGCAGCCTTTGATCCAACTTATAAAGGCTTGTGAGAAGCCAAATTTTGCCATAACAGCAAACATAAAATCATGTCTTACACGATCAAAAGCATTAGCTAAATCAAGTTTAATGGCCATACCTTTTTCGTTGCGCTGAAAGCTTGAATGGATTGCTTCTTGGACGAGAATGATGTTGTCGAGAATTTTCCTGCCTTTGATGAATCCACCTTGATTTTCTGGTATAATTCTTGGCAGAATTCTTTTTAGTTTGGTGGCTATAATCTTGGTGATAATCTTGTACCCTGTGTTACACAAGGAGATCGGCCTGAATCTATTGAAGGTGTTGGCACCTTTTTCTTTTGGTATCAGTGCAAGGAAAGAGGAATTGGTGCTGCCTCCCAGCTTATTGACCTTTTGAGAATACCGGATCATTTTTAAGAGATCAAACTAAATTATTGACCAGCAGCAAGTGAAGAATCTTGTTGTGAAACCGTCAAGACTAGGGGCGCTGTCAGGCTTCATGAGCGCGAGGACATCTTTCAGCTCATTCATAGTGACTGGGGAAATAAGGAGGTTATTTTCCTCAGGTTTGATAAGAAGAGGAATGAGATCGAAAGGGTGGGCGAAAGTGTCAAGCGGGTCCTCTGTGGGAGCAGTGAATAGCTCTTTGAATGTATCCTCAGCAGCCTTCTTTATGCCCTCAAAATATTTGATAAGCTCTCCTTGATAATTTATTTCAGAGACCGCTTTGTAGTTCTTCCGAGCTTCAACCTGCTTATGGAAGTACTTAGTGTTTTTGTCCCCACTTAGAAGCCAGAGATTGCGGGATTTTTGCCTCCAATATTCTTCTTCTAGCCTACAGGCCGAGTGGAATGCTTTTTGCTGGTTTTCTTCCTTTCTTAGGAGGCATTCCGAGACGGGGTTGAAGTCCATGAGTGTTTGGTGTGCTTCCAGCTCGGCTTGGGCCAATTTCCTTCTTGAGATGGGGGAGGTAATGCATCTTGCCCAGTCTTTCAAGTCAAGTTTAAGCTTCTTAATTTTTGCTTCCCAGATGAAGGACGGTGATCCTTTGACTTGTGTTGCCCAGGAGTCAGAGACTACTTGCATAAATTCCTCCTGATGGATCCAGATAGGGCTGAAACGGAAGGGTATCGGGCCAAGGTTTTGGTCAAGTGCCAACTCAAGAAGGATGGGCTTATGGTCCGAGGTGCAGTGAGGAAGGATTTTGGAAGAGGCTAGGAGGCCCAAGGAGAGAAAGGAGGAATGGACAAGGAACCTGTCAAGCCTGGCTGCAACATGGCCGGGACCAAGTCGCTTGTTTGTCCACGTAAACTTTCCTTTGACTGGTTTAATGTCAAGCAGATCCCAACCAAGAATTATGTCTTCAACCCATTCCCTCGATGGATCTTTGACTAGCGTTCCACCTTTTTTCTCGTTGGCAGCCAGAGTGACATTCAAGTTGCCTGCTACTATGACATTGTCTAACTGATGCAAGTTAAGAAAGGATTCAAGCATACTCCAGCAATCTTTTTTTTCCGAATATACAGCAGGGACATAGAGATTGAAGAGACTTACAATTCAGCCATAATGCTTATGGATGAGTTTTGTGAACACCCAGTGCAGCGTTCGTTCCTCATCTTCCAGATCATACAGAGTGGAGTCCCAAAAAGTGGCAATGCCTCCAGATGCGCCTCTGGAGTTGTTGCCTATACCTGGCCCTTTTTTCCAGAATTTATTTCCAGCTTGGAGGGTAGCCGTTTCCTCCATTTCTGTTTCCTGGACTAGCAGAATCTCAGGCTTATGAATTCGAACCAAGTCTTTCATTGCTTCTTCTTTTAAAGCAGATCCAAGGCCTCTGCAATTCCAGGAAATGTACCGCATTAATTACTTTGGGTGGGGTTGGCCCCTTTCGAGGCCGAAGCTGTTCCTTTTTTGGATCTGGTGTTCATAATGCCTTTTAGGGTCTTTTGTGATCCTTCTAGGATTGCTAGGTAAGTTGCTTCCTCTTTTTTTTTTTTTTGATTTCCTTCCTCTTGGATTTTTGATGGGGGTTGCATGCAGGCTGCTTGCTAAGGAACCCTCGTTCGATTCTTCATCTGGGTTAGTTTCTAAGAGAGGGTCTGCGCTTGCTTCTTTGGAGGATCCTGGGGCCTCAGTAGTCATCAAAACTCCTGAATCCGGTTGGGGTATTTCCCCAGGCTCCAGCGATTCTGCATCCTCTCTATTGGTGGGCTGATTTCCTGTTTGATTTCTTTTATTGCTTTCAGAAGTTGGTTCTTTCCCGGCTGTCTCGTTGATTTTCTGAAGTTCTTCATCAGTTTGAATGACGATTGGAACGAGATTTGTGGCTGCCTGGTTCGTTTTTGTTGAGCTTGACGTGTGATTTTGCATGCCCCCTTCAGCCTTTTTTCATTACTTTTGCCAGTTGTTTTCCCTTTTTTTAACTTTTTGCCATCCTTCTCCCTCTTCAGGAGCTTGATTTTTGGGGCAATTTCTCTGGAAGTGACCATGTTCATGGCAGAGTCGGCATTTGAATGGTAATTGTTCGTAATCCAACTTTTGGTAGTGGTGGCATTCTCCAACTTTTAGTTTCACTGCCTCAGGAAGCCCTGCTTCAAGATCGACTTCTACACATATTCTGGCACAAGAGTATTGAGCCTTGTTTTCGGCTTTATCGATGTATCTTCCGAGAGCATTCCCAACTTTTTCCAGGGTTTGTATGTTCCAGCAGTGCACTGGTAGATTTGGGAGTCTTACCCACACTGGAACTTCTTTTGGCACATCCATTTCTGCATTGAAGTCAGGGGTCCATCTATTGAGATATAGAACCTGGGTACCCATGAAATACGGGCCGTTTCTGAATATGAGATCGCGATCTTCTTTTGCTATGAATTCGAAGATGAAGAACCCTCGTCCAACAGGGTAGCAGGTAACGCTGTTCTTGAGTTGAGGCCTCCAATTCCTTTGGATTCAGTCATCTGTAGTTCTTGTTGAGGGCCAAAGCCCCATGAACTGGCCTACCAACCCTCGCTCCGCCAAAGCTAGAGCGATCTTGATGGGTTGTTCGGATGGGAGGTCGATTTCAGGGATGGCTTCTAGTTTTTTGATGAATTTCGGTATGGACGGTGCCGATGGTTTGAATCCTGGAGATCTGAGTAACCACTGGAAAGCTTCTGCAGCAGATGAAGGAATAGAGGGAGGGGAAAGCCCTCCCCCAGGAGTAGCCATGGACGACCTGAGGCGAACCTACTCTGACCGGCGGTAGCACAACGCTCTCCTCATTGGTATCGATCCTATAGATATAGATTTCAAAACTCCCTTCTTTGTTGGGTTTACTTTATTATATAATTGCACGCACGCACACACACACATATATAAACACGTCCAAGAATCTAAACCTTACAAGAGGACCTATCTTCTCTATATAGACAGACATCTACATTTTGTTGTATATGTTTATGTTTACTCTAGTGTATAACTTTATATATAAATATAAAGACTACAAACAATACCCATAAGTTAAAAGTTAGGAAGAAACATACAATTAAGAAAATAAGAAATAATGTAGGCCTTACCAAGTTTTCTACTGTAAATATAGTTTAACGGGTTAGCGTAGTTGGAGAATTAGAAGTCCCACAAAATAGCATGTAGATAATTACAAAGTTAAGGAACAAACTCCATTGATTGGATGGGTTAGATAGGATTTTTTTCAAGTACAAATAGAGGTTAATAGGTTAGCATAGTTTGAGAATTAGAAGTCCCACAAAATAGCATGTAGAAAATTACGAAGTTAAGGAACAACCTCCATCAATTGGATGCGTTAGGAGAATCTTTAGGGAGGATGCTCCTAAAGTGGGAAATCATAGAGTTGATAATACACTCATTGGAATATTTAGGGAGGATTCTCCTAAAGCGGGAACCATAGAGTTGATTGTACCATAGAGTTTATAATACACTCATTGGAATCCCAAGCAACATTGAACCATCACAAGTAGAGGACATGCCAACAAGGTGATACGGAGGATGCACTGCAAAGATAAGATGCTAAGAGTCGAATCCGTGAAGAGTAGGAAGACCACATATGAGCGAAAATTCAGATAAGTAATTATATATGTCCACTTCTAAGATTTTCCCTTGCATTTTTTGTCTTACAACTATTTGAATTACATATCGCAACACACAATAGCAACTTACTTATATATAGAAGGAATTTCTATGTCTCGAAAGCTTTTGGTCATTTATCTACTTTGATTCTTCGGGTGTGAAGCTGCTTTTCTTTCCAAAGTATTGTTTGTTAGCTAGGAAGAAAGAATTGTCTACATAGCTAGTAACTTGGATGAGAAATACAACAATATCAATGTTTTTCTTTCTAAAATAAATTTTTTTAGCTATGCAGAAAGAAATTTCTACATCTCTATAGGTTGGATGAAAAAGACAATAGTATCACTGCATTTGCAGTTTGTCTAATAAACAATTGACATGTGAACTTTAGGATCTTTATTTTAAATTATCTAATATTCCAAACCTGCAATTTTCATTTTTGGTGTTTAAATTTTTTTTCTTGTTATTCTTCCAAGAAAATGCTTATGTGAAGTATGTACAAATAAGGGTTTTTTTTAGTCGAAGATATTTTATTCATAACATTCATAACTTTGACGAAAAAATAGTAGTCTGTGTAAGGATTTTAATTTTTAATTTCTTTTCCTCTAGAGCACTTAGTTACAAGGACATTCATAATTAGTTACTCTTTGTTTTTTTCATCCATATTTTTTCCTAATTTCAAGCTTAGAAGGTTTCTAACAAAATCAAAGGATGGCCTAATATATTCATAATGCATCTTTAAAGCATGTAACTCGAGAATTCATTGGAATTGACATGTTTGCACTTACTAATATAAGTGGTGTAGTTCTCTTAGATAGCCATATTAATAGAGCATGGAATGAATTTTTAGATAGGACTCTCCATAGAGAGCTTGTATGCACTTTGTCATGGTTAGAGCACATCCACTTTATTACTCAATCACAACATTGACCAATAATATATATCATGTGCATTTATAGGTTCATGTCTATGTAAACTCAATTTAATTTGATCTTAAGGGTTAAAAACTATTGCTAAGCATTTCATACACCCCAAAGAGGTTCAAATCTCCATGTTTTTCTCCTCTTAAGTTGTCTCCCTTTTACAAAAGTGTCATTTCACCTGGGAGGAACCGCCTTCAATCATGGATGACTATGGTACAATAGATATTCCCATGTGTGATATATTAGTAAAAATCAATTTAATTCATTGGTTTTATGCAACCATCTTACATTTCCACTGTAGACACAACATTTTGGTCTTGTTTGTGGCATGCGCATATTATGGACAAAATTCAATCTCATTCGCTGGTTTTATGCAAATATTTATTTGGAGCCTCTATAAACCATGACCTTTATGATAATCTCGTGGGTTCTATTAATTCCCATAATCCCTAGGCTTTGGAAGTGGAAGTGGAAGTGCAATAGATGTTGTAAGTAATATTATGGAATCCCATGTTTCTCTTTGTATTCATTCAAATAAAGCTACAAAGAGATTAGTCTTTGGGATTGCAATAGATATGATCATCTTAAGGGTTTTATTATTTCCTGTCATCCCTAGTCTTTGGAAGTGGAAGTGCAATAAATGTTGTAAGTAATGTTATGGAAGCCCTTGTTTCTTTTCATATTCATCCAAATAAAACTATAAAGAGATTAGTCTTTGGGATTGCAATAAATGTTGTATGTAATATGATGGAAGCCTTTGTTTTTGTAGGTATTCACCCAAAAAAAATCTACAAAAATATTTGTTAAGGTGTTGATAAACACAAATACACCAGTTCTACACCAGCTTGTTTTATTTCTCCTTTTCATGCTCCTTTACTTTCCAACCCTCCAACTTATCCACTTATCATTACAACTTCTTGGAGCAACTTATCTACGTATCACATTACAACTTCTTTTTGGAGCAACTTATCGATGTATCATTGCAACTTCTTAGGGCAATTGCTAAGTTGTAGATCCAACAGCAGTCTTGCTATGGTAGTAATTGGTACATACCTCCACACTGCACAGTCGAGAGGAGTGAACATCCAGGGGCCACAAAAATTGAAAAACCGTTGTGGATTGTCCACTAGCACCGTCCACGGTTGCCAGTGTCCACTGCTCACGGGCTGAAACTCCAGCGAGTCACGGTTGTCTCGGGCTGCAAGACTCTAGTCACGAGTCACTGGTTGTAACTTGTAACTTGTGGGTTGTCTCCTCTCACGGGCCACTGCTTAGTGGCTCACGAGTTGTGAATGGTGATGCTGTGCAGACCTCACACTTGCCCACAAACTCCACGTACAATTCCAAGTTCTTCTTCTCACGGGTGACGGCTTGTCCAAGATTCAAACAACAAATCGGGCAGGAGAAAAGTTAAAACACTGAAACAGTAGGCAATGCTCAGCTCTCACAGGCCTTTCACAACGCTGAACTCAGTGCTCAGTGCTCATTGTGGTGATAAACTGAGAAGTCTGTCGCTTGCTGCCGGTTCAGAACATGGAGAACAAAGACGCAGGCAGCGTGAGATAAAAAATGATGGCAAAAGTTAATGCGAATCGGCTAGAAAAGGTAAATTTAGGTTAGTAAATGCATTTCCTTTTTCAAAAAATATAAATTTCCGTTTTTTTTGTTTTTTATTAAAAAAATAAAAGTTTGGTCTGAGTTGTATCGTCACATCTAACCATATCATCTAAAATCTATTGTCACATTCAACTACACAACGATGAAAATCTTAGTACCCATATCATCCAAAATGAAGTATTGTCTCCACGCCATTGCTCTTATCTCGTGATCGTTGAAACCACAACATCAATGAGCAAACCATTATTAATTGGCAACGTTAGAAGCAGGTCGTAGAAGGCGGCGCAATGTAAAGTAAAAAACCATTATTAATTGGCAACGTTAGTAGCAGGTCGTAGAAGGCGGCGCAATGTACAGTAAAAATGAGCGCGTTCAACGAGCCTAAGCTACGGTGAACAATATTCAACATGCAGCAGAGTAATAAACGCTGTGGCACAGTCGTTCGATCTCAATTTGTTTAAGATTCAACGATCCACAGTGCAGCCGCCCCAACATTTATTACTGTGCTGCATGTAAAATATTTTTCGCCCGAAAAGACCCGCGTCCCCGGCCCGGCCAAGTATTAACATGTTGCAATTGTTTTAAAATTCAAAGTCTACCTACTCTAGCCTGTCGATCTGGATTATAGTATTGCCAAATTGCCACCCAAAGAAGGAAAAGGAGGAGCAGAGCGCGTTGAGGTTTCTGCATAAATAGAGCAAGCATCTCCTTCAGTTTCTTGAATCAACAAATCAAATATTCAGAGTGAGGAGCGAGTGTTCAGAAATTGTTGGCAATGGGGAGAACTGGTGGTGAAAAATGGGTAATGGCACTCGTGTTAGTGCTGCTACTAGTGGGCGTGAGTGTTAATGGCCAAAACTGTGGCTGTGCAAGCGGGCTGTGTTGCAGCAAGTATGGATACTGTGGGACGACCTCTGCTTACTGCGGCACTGGCTGCCAGAGCGGTCCCTGCTCCACTTCCGGCGGAGGATCTCCAAGTGGCGTAGGTGGAAGCGTAGGCACCATAATTTCCGAGAGTTTATTCAATGGCCTTGCCGGCGGAGCTGCCAGCTCCTGTGAAGGCAAGGGATTCTATACTTACAATGCTTTCATCGCAGCGGCCAGTGCTTATTCCGGATTTGGCACCACCGGATCCAGCGACGTCCAGAAGAGAGAACTCGCTGCCTTCTTCGCGAATGTAATGCACGAAACTGGAGGTATATATTTGGTTCTTTATGCTCAATCATAATTTATCATTTCCTAGATATTCAAAGTCTATTTGTAATTACTCTGATTAATTTCTCTGTCATGTCAGGGCTGTGCTATATCAACGAGATAAATCCTCCAATAATATACTGTCAGAGTTCAAGCACATGGCCGTGTACTAGTGGGAAGAACTACCATGGACGTGGGCCTCTCCAGTTGAGCTGGTACGTATGATAAACCCTGCTGCACTTACTATAACAGATATCCCGATCTGATCTATAATGGAGAATGAGGCTAAGACTGACTGTTCGACTGTTAATGCAGGAATTACAACTATGGAGCAGCGGGGCAAAGCATTGGGTTCGACGGGCTGAACAGCCCAGAGAAAGTGGGCCAAGACGCCACCATCTCGTTCAAGACGGCCGTGTGGTTCTGGATGAAGAACAGCAACTGCCACTCCGCCATAACCGGAGGGCAGGGCTTCGGTGCGACAATCAAAGCCATCAACAGCGGGGAATGCAACGGTGGGAACAGTGGCGAAGTAAGTAGCAGAGTTAACTACTACAACAAAATCTGTAGTCAGTTGGGTGTCGATCCCGGAGCCAATGTATCCTGCTAAATCTCTCTCTGTTCTTGCTGCCAAATATCTCTTGAAGATGTCAATGGCTATCTACTAAATAAAAATTGCACTGCACCTCTCGTGGCGTGCATATCGATTCTCTCACAATAAAATTAATTTGAAGTGAACAGTTTCAAATTTATCATTTATATTCTTAAATTTGCATCTTAACGTGATCATTTTCATTTGGATTTCGAAAACTTGGATGGAATTCCTTGTTTCTCCATTCTTTGGAATCCGTAAGCAAAATTAGCCGTTTTGTCTCTGTCAATATTGTTTGGTCTCCGCTTTGGTCAAGCTGTGAATGGCAAGAACACATCAAAATAATTGACTTTTACAAATTTGAGCTGGCCCTTTTTTAATCAGGAGGCAACGAAAAGATAACTTATCATAATGCAATGAGGCAACCAAATGCAAATAGTTGTATGAGAAGGGAAAATCCTATCATGCATGGATAATAAGGAATCTCCCTGTTACTCTCAATAAAGACAGAAATAATCTTACCTCTAATTATATAAAAAAAAATAAGTTCCGCGATTTATTTTACCAATTTTTCTACTATTTATTTAGATTCGAGTTATAAAGGTTTATTATATGAAAAATATGTTACTAAAATTCTTAATTTTATAAAATTCTTAATTTTATAAGCAATAGATGTAAATTTTTATTTTAAAACTCACACTAATTCAACCAACTTCACCTCATCTAACTAATATTAAAGATTAAAGTGGTGTTTACATCTTTATTCAAACATGAAAAAATAAACAAAATCATATACAACTTCACATTTACTAGAAAATCTATAACACTAATACTAAAGAGGTGTTTACATCTTTATTCAAACATGAAAAATAAACAAAACCATATACGACTTCACATTTATAAATTAACTGTGACCAGTATAAACTATAACGGTCTACACTCACACTTTCTCTCGCTATATATTAAACCTATTAATCTTAAAATAAATAATGATCATTTGAAAGCTACGTATATAAAACTTACATTAAGCATATTAGTGTTAAAATAGATAAATAATGATCATTTGAAAGCTACATATATAAAACTTATAAAACTTATATTAAGCATATTAGTGTTAAGTTGCATATACATATTTACAAGCTTCCAAAAGTAAAACGAGATTTAAGGGGCGAAATGAGATTTATCACGCCGTAAGGCGTTTAACAAATGGGAGTCCCCTCAGTTAATGCGATTTTTTTCTCCATCCGTCAGATGTTTTCGTCTGACGATTCGAGTAATCTGCATCGTTGATCAGGTTTTTTTCATTTTGTTGGTGGTTGTTGGGTTAAATCAGTGGGTGAATTCTCAGAAACTTACCACTTCAACGCCATGGCCGCCACAGGCAGCTCTGGCCTTATTCTTGCTCTCTTTCTTTTGTAGTTGCTACATTTAGCCCAGTTTGGAGTAGCGCTCACAGTGACTGGAGATGTGGAGGCTCTCAAAGCCATCAAGGATTCAGTGGATGCAAATTCTATCAAGGCCGGATCGTGTCTCAGCTCCTGGAATGCCTTTGGAGAGCGTTTCAAAACCTTCGCTCGTAATCAATACGAACTATTTGCAGTTGTTCCTATATTCGTCGCACGAATTCCCCTCAGATCGGCTTAGCTCATCCTGGGCTTTCTTTTGATCTTCGTTTTGCCGTACTCTGCAGTCTCTAGCCCAGAATAGGGAATTTGTTTTCTTTCGACGGAAGCTTGGAGTTCAAATTTGTTATATTCAGAGGCCCTTGTTCTGTTATTTCAACGCTGAATTGAATTTGATCTGTTCGGGGTTATTCGATTCTCTTGTTTATGAAAAATGGCCACTTCTACAAGCTTGGATTTTGTGGGTATTGGCGGCGACAGCCCTGTTGCGGGGATTGCCTTCGAAGTAGACGTGGAGGACTCTAATGGGTCACCCCAAAGCGTGCCAAAGAGGGTCAGATGTCGCCTCTTGGAGACGCCTGAGAATAAGCCCAGGATGCCATCCAGTCTTGAAGAAATTGAAGCTAAGCTCAAAGAAGCCGACCTCAGGCGCTAGGTAAAGTTAACCTACTTTTAGATTTCACAATTATTTTATTTTGTTATATTTGATGGGAGTTTGTGCATCAGAATCATCATGCTTCGGGAATTCTTAGGGTTTCATTCTCCATTTCTGCCATAAACTTAAAATCTACAAATTCTGCATATGCCAGGGTATTTCTAAAACTACTTTTGAAAGTAAGTAGCCCTTTATGTTTTAAAATTTGCAGCAATTTCATAAGTGGTTGGCAAACAAGGCTCGGCCAAAGCCTCGAAGTCCAACTCGGTCCGCAAACTCTGAAGACTTGGCACAACATCTCGAAGCCAAGCTTTATGCTGTTGAGCAAAAGAGGTATGATTATGCTCAAATAGTCCTCATTCTGGGTTTCGCTATGTTTGCTGATTTTGAATTTTAGCAATTTTGAAGCAATATACGGGTTGCATATTTTTGTTTAATTGATGGATAGACACTCCCATATATTTTATCTGTTCCATCATCCATCTAAGTGTGTTTATAGTTTGGATTTCATGCGTGACTGCATATTGTATTTGTTACATATTAAGACAAGTTTCATCTAAATCCATAAATTTAATACCAGTCTCTTTAGCGATGACATTATGTTGAGTGCTTTGCAGCAGCATAGCACAAGTAAGTTGTAATTGCCCAATAGCATACAATATAGTTTCTTTGTCTTCTTTGGGCCAGTTTGCTCGGATGTTAGTTGTGTATAGAATAAAGAGAACAGTATCCTGAATATATATTACACTAGAAACCTGTAAAATTTGTAAAAAGATCACCAGCAACTTAAAGATAGTTACAGGGAGAAAGCAGGTTGCCTGGATAGTTACAATCATCTTTGTTTGTTAAAACAACGATTACAATGCCTAATGTGGGAATTCTTCACGTTTACTTAAGCTTATGGGTATGGAAAAGTTCTACAGAATTTTTCACCTTCAGTCTGTCGGGTCCCAGCGTTAGCTTCAACGTCTACTTCCTCCTGTCTCTTCTGCACCTCCCTCTGTATTTTCAATAGCTAATCTCTAACCAAAAAGCTCCTGGTGCCCTTAATGGCTGCCTATTGTACTTATCCTTTAGCAATCCTTCTGCTGCTAAGAATGAAAGCCAAAATCTGAATTTGAGATGCCCAATAGAGAATGAAGAGAAACACAGAGGGATGGATTGAATGAGTAAGAGACCGGTTTCTTCCATGGATATACCCTCCTGGAGCTTCATCTCCAAATATACCAATGTTTACATACATACTTGGCAACTCTTTTCTTCTAAGCAGCTTGCGAGCAGACCTAGATGAGATAGTTTCATAGAAACCATAGCACTACCTGATCGCGAAGAAAGGGATACCACCTGAACAGAGCAAGTGATGGAGCCCAAGAATGCCCCACGTGGGCTGCATGCAACAAAGTTTTAAAAGCTGCATTGGGGCTTGTTGCTTAGTGGCAGGCTCGAGAGTGGCGTGTGGGTAGGTAATGGAACTTGGGCCCTGATCACATGGCACCTAGCTATCCAAACAAAGAATTAATTCTTTGTCAAAGGCCCAAGAAAATGGAATGAAAGCCACATTGCTGGATTTGTTTCCTTAGCATCCCACAGTAACCTCAACTGACTGCCAAATAGTTGAAAAGTGGCAAATGGCTCATTCTTTATAGCATGGTGAATGACTAGCAGAATTTGGTCATTATAATTATTTCAATAACATTTTTTATAATTAAATTTATTATCTGAATTTGCGTTTCTGTCAGTTTTGTGCAACACTAATTGTTTCTACCAGCTTATATTGTCATGCTTTTAAATCATAAAAATTCTTCATTATAACAATTTTCATGTATAAACTTATAAAAACTTATATTGCCTTTCAATATTCTTTTTATAAATTATACTTTTGCCAAAAATGATACTTTTAATCGCCATTTTCATACGACTTTTGTTTTTATTTTTTAGTTACTAGTCCCTTGAATCTCCTGAAACTCCTTACTAGGATTTTTTTAGTTATTAATATAGGCATCAAATATTCCTGTTGTTTATCAGGATTTTGTTAGTGATAACTATAGGCATCAAATATGTCCAATCGTCTTCTCCTGGATTCTTTGGGTTATCAGTTAAATAATAAAAACTTGAAAAGTTTTCTACATTTAAAGGTAAATTTTGACAGTTTCCTTAACAGGTTATATTTAAATGTTAACCTTAACTGTATGTTAATGTTAATTGTATATTAACGTTAACTGTATTTAAATGTTAACATTAAATTGGCCATGACGAGCCATTCATCCGTCACTGCTTGTAACAGATGAGATGTGTGATTCCGTCTCAAAAAGATGTGTGATTACATTTCAAAAAGAATAAAATATTTTAACAACTTTACTTTAATATATAATAAAATATTATAATCTTAGTATTAAGTGTTTTTATATTTGTATACTTATTTTTATAAGTAAGAGAGAAAAAAAAAACTATGAAAAAAAAACAAAAAAAAGTTGCAAAGAAAAAAGGCCTGCCCCAAAAACACTCTACAACTTATATAAATACAATACATTGCAAAAATCTAAAACATAATTATTACTACATTGCAAAAATCTAAAACATAATTATTACTACATTGCAAATGGTTGCATATTAAGTTTTAGGTATATAATATAAATTATTACATTGCAAAAATTAACAAGTGGAATAAGCAACGCAGTTGCTTAGTACCTGCCACTTATGTAAGAAACGATGTAAAGTAAATTAGCATCGGACATCATTCATGGTCATTTACAACTACATGAGTGATTTAGGCGTTAAGTATCCCTTCGTAGTCTTATGAGAAATTTTTGGTAGACATGAAACACCTAACACTAGACACTACCATCCATAGCCTCATAAGCGATTTAAGGCATACATTGCCCTTCATAGTCACGAGAACTATTTTTTATAAGCATTATGCACCCAACAATAAAATAGTAAATGAAATTAGCAGCAAAGCTGCTTATACCTGCCTCTTAGAAATAATTTAATGTAATAGTAAAACATAATTAAAAGTTAAAATTATTATGTAACATTTTAACAATGTAACTTATGTGTAGTTTGAAAGCAAAAGAAACCTGACATGTCTTGCTCCATGTTTTTGAAGATAGCTAAGTGCTAGCAACTATTGAGTATTGATGATGATATATTAGCCCTATATGTAACACTTTAGAGTATGAGTGAAGTAGAACACAAATGCTATCTAATATTACTTAACCAAGTAAAACTAATATAACACATCAAGTTCTTTTTTGCATTGTAATAGTTATTATCTGTTCTTGAATGTGATTACTATAAAAAATCATATAAATGCATATTAAAATTGGATTCATAAACATCACAACACTTTTTCTTTTATATAAAAAGTTTTTAAATATTTACTAAATAATTCTAATATTTTTCAACATAATTTTCAACTATATTGTATAATTTAATTTTATAATTTTACTTATAATAACTAAAAGTAGTAAAGCATAACAATATTTTTTATTATAAAAATATGATTTTAAGATTTAAAAACTATTAATAAAATTATAATTAGAAATTGAAAAATTAAATGTAAAGTGAATTATAAAATTAATATTTTAAATGTAAAGTAAAATATAAATTTGTTTTTTAACTTAAATTAAAATATGAATTCCAAATTAAATTGTAAAATTAATATTTTAAGCTTAAAATAAAATATAAAATTGTTTTCAAACTTAATTAAAAGATAAAAAAAAGTTTAATATTTAAAATAAGTTTGGTTTCATTTTTAAATTGAAACATCTATTTACAATGAAAATATCCATTACTACTTGGACAATAAAATGAAAGATTTAAATTTAAAATGATAATCATTTTATACATGTTAGTAATATCAAAAATATGTTTTAATTTTACACGCTTTAAAATACAAGTAAAAAATACTTTTAAATTAAAATAATTGTAATTTAATTTTTATTTATTTATTTTAATAATTATAATAATTTTATAAAGTTTAGTTCATTTTTAATTAATTTAATTTAAGAACATTTTTTTAAATTATTTAGTTAATGATAAAATAATCTTTAAATTTAGATATATTTGCATTTATTTTTCTGAAATAAAACCAATTGAAGCCATTGAACTGTGAACAAATTTTGTAGTGTATCTTAACTTACCATGAAGACTTTGGCCCCCGAATTAAGAGCATTAATGATCATCTTTCTCTCCACAGGGCCAGTGATTTCAACTCTCCGATCAGCCACCACCTTAGGAGTAGCAGCACAAGTCCAATCTCCTTCCCGGATGGCTTTGGTCGAGGGATCGAATCCAAGGAGCTCACCTTTATTGTATCTGGCTTGCTGCTCCTTCCTGCAAGCCATGTTATAACTCACACGGTCTCCAAAATTTCTCTGCAAATCCGCCACGAATTACAGAGCCTCTTTCGTGAGGATTTTCTCATACCCGTCTTCAATGCGCCCCCTTATTCTCACGCCCTCGGGGAATTCATGGGTGGTTTTGGTAGGCTTCTTCTGTGTATAATCCATCAGCGATTTTGTTGAATCTTTTGGGTTCTCTGGTTTGTTTGTTTCTCCGAAACTAAGAATTGAATACATTTGTGGGATGGTTGATCAAATATATAAGTAGAGGGGCAATACAGGATTGGGATCAAAAGCGTTATCTAAATTTAGCAAATCTATATTTGGGCATAAGTGTTATAATCAGAGTCTGATACGTAATGTAATGGATCATTTGGAAGCAATTTGGCAGATCAGAGAAGCTGACAGTTAAATTATTCGAGATTGGATAATTATGCGAGAGACGATCCTGGTTTCGCCAAGCTTCCCAGCGTTCTGCTAGACCGGCTGCATATACCACGCCGATCGTCGACCCTGCCGGTTTTCCAAGAAGCTCCGGCGTTTCGAAATGGTAAAGAATGCATCGTCTCGGCACCTTCGTCGTGGAGATCAGGCTATTCTCAACTTCAAGAAGAAGAAGAATCAATCTCTCTGAAACAATATTTGAGCCCAATATGTGATAGCCTAAACCGAGCCGTCTAAACTTGGGTTTAGAGCTTAGTTTATATTTAAAAATTAATTCACTTTTCACTCCGACGGGATTTTTACTGCAGCCACTTTTTACTTCGACCAAATTTGGGAGCTTTGACCTTCGACCAAGTTTGTGAGCTTCGACACAAATCAATAGTTGCGACCAAGTTGGTAGCTTCGGCACAAATTTGGTAGCTTCGACCTTCGACCAGGTTGGGAGCTTCGACCAAGTTTGTGCAGAATATGTTTCTTAGTCTAAAGACTCAAGAAATTACAAATGATTTTACCTGTGAGTAAGATGAAGTAAACCACCCACTTTTACAAATCCAAATAACTTATGAAATACATATGCCCGAATATGTAGGAAGATTTGAGTAGACCAAAGTGCCGTAAAACTTGAACTTTCACGCGGTGAGATTTTTATGGGTTCTTGTTCTTTTACTTATCAGTAATTGTAAAAGACATTTACAGAAGTAAATCTAGAAATATGTGCGGCCAAATAATCATGAATTCAACCACAAACTATTTCATATATTAACTATGCGGAATTACAAAGTAATACAAACTTGTCTGTTACAAACTCGTCGATCTACAGAGCTTCAGCTCTTCGACTAAATCACATGCACAGAAGCTTGAGCTTCGACTTCAATTTCTCACCCTAAGTTCCTCTGTTGTCTAATGTCTGTATATCTGTATTCCTGTGTGTCTGTATATATTGATTTACAATATGCATCTTCTATTTATAGGCAATCTGAAAATTGCTTCAGCATAGGCTGACTTACTTGCCGACTTACTTTCCATTAAACACTGCAATAACTATCTATCTCACAATTTAGCTTCTGAAATAAATTCGACTAAATTAAGTTGCCTACTTGTGGACTTTTCCTTCTTGTCAGACTGACAGACAAGATATTGGCTTATACAAACTCTGATAGAGTCGGTTGGAAGCCAAGTAGAGATCTGCGAGTAATTACATTTTTCCAACACTCCCCCTTAATTATAAGCAGATGGAGTTTTTAAAACAAAATTTACAAAATGTTTCAGAGCTTAGACATGCCCTGTTTATGACAGAGTTCACTGTGGAGAACTTGTCATTCCAAGATAACTGCGCATATACTAGAATGTGTCCTTTGCCAATGGCTTTGTGAAGATGTCGGCAAGTTGGTCTTCAGACTTGCAAAATTCCAAACAAATTTCCTTGTCGTTCACCAACTCTCTTATAAAATGAAACCTTGTGTCGATGTGCTTGGTTCTCTTGTGAAACACATGATTCTTTGATAATGCTATGGCTGAATTGTTGTCGCAGAAGATTGTTGTCGGTTCTTGATGGTTTTTTGACAAGTCTTTTAAGACTCTCCTCATCCAGACAGCTTGACATGCAGCACTTGTTGCTGCGACATACTCTGCTTCAGCTGAAGATAGAGTTACTATGGACTGTTTCTTTGAAGCCCATGAAACAACACCTGTACCAAAATGAAATGTGTATCCAAATGTGCTTTTCATGTCATCTATGCTGCCTCCATTGTCACTGTCAGTGTAACCAATGAGTTTAAAATTTTCTAAGGTTGAATACATAATACCAAGGTCTTTTGTGCCACTTACATACCTCAGAATTCTTTTACCTGCTTGCCAATGTGAGTCTTTTGGTGACTCCATGAACCTTGAGATCAGACTTACTCCATACATAATGTCTGGTCTTGTTGCTGTCAAATACATAAGGCTGCCAACAAGCCTCTTGAACAGCGTAGGATCTACAGTGGATCCTTCATCATCCTTGCTCAATTTTAAACCTGTTATCACTGGTGTTGGGGCTGCCTTGCAGTTAGACATGTTAAACCTTTTTAGAACTTCACTTGCATACTTAGACTGTGATATAAAGATACCACTTTCAGACTGCTGAACTTCAATGCCCAGAAAAAATTTCATAAGCCCCAGATCAGTCATTTCAAATTCACTTTCCATGACTGTTTTAAAATTTGCTATGCCATAATCACCAGTAAATATTAAATCATCCACATACAGGCAGACAATTAACATCTTACCTTGCTCATCGACTTTGGTGTACAAAGTCGGTTGACTTTCACTTCTGTGAAATCCATTTTCAATGAGATAGGAATCAATACGACTGTACCAAGCTCTAGGAGCTTGCTTCAAACCATATAATGCCTTTTTCAGCCTGTACACTTTGTGCTCTTGACCTGGAACTTCATACCCTTGTGGTTGTTCCACATATACTTCCTCTTCTAGATAGCCATTTAAGAATGCTAACTTGACATCCATTTGATGAACATGCCATTTGTTTTGTGCAGCAATGGCTAAAACTGTTCTGACTGTATCCATGCGTGCAACAGGTGCAAACGTTTCATTGAAGTCGATGCCGGGTTGCTGTGTGAACCCTCTTGCTACCATTCTTGCCTTGTGCTTTTGCACATTCCCATCAGCATCCTGTTTTGTCTTATAAATCCATTTGACACTGATTACATCCTTGTATTTTGGTACATCGACCAGTTCCCATGTCTGGTTTTTCTCAATGCATTCTATTTCTTCATCCATGGCTTGTGCCCATACTTCTTCTTCAACAACTTCTTCAAATGTTAGTGGATCATATATAGGGGAAAATAATGCAAACAGAGAGAATGAATTAGGTGTACCAGCTTCATATATCTCTCGCAGACTTCTTGTCTTCATCGGTTCTGTCGATGTTGACCTCGACAAAATGCTTGATGGAGTCTGCTGTCCTCTTGGTGTACTTGTCAGTGTAGCTTGAGTTGCTACTTGTGTCGATGGTCCTTGTGCTGAACCATGTCTTGGTGTCATGGGAGTCAACGGTGCTCCGACCGGTTGACTTACATGTGGTATTTGAACCACTTCCTCTTCCATATCATCATGGTCGATGTTCGACACAATCTTGACATTTGTGTCGACGGTTCCATCCCATGATTCATTCTCGACAAATTGAACATCCCGACTGATTATCACTTTCCTTGTGACTGGGTCAAACAACTTGTATGCTTTTGTGTCTTCTGAATAGCCAACAAAAATACATTTATGTCCCTTCTTGTCTAGCTTCCTTCTCAACTCATCTAGGATATGAGCATATGCGACACAACCAAAAACTTTTAAATGTGAGACACTATGATTCATACCTGTCCATGCTTCTTGGGGAACTTTGTTCTTCACACTCTTTGTCGGACATAGGTTCAAAATGTATACAGCAGTTGCGACTGCTTCACCCCAATACTCATTTGGCAAATGCTTGGCTGCCAACATGCTGCGTGCCATCTCCATGATGGTTCTATTCTTTCCTTCAGCAATACCGTTCTGCTGAGGTGTATACCGTGCAGTGAATTGTTTCTGTATGCCATGGGTCTTGCAAAAATTCAGAAATTCATTTGAAACATATTCACCTCCTCTGTTGGTCCTTAAAATCTTGATGCGGTGTCCACTCTGGTTCTCCACGAGTGCCTTAAACTGCTGGAAATAACCAAATGCATCAGATTTGTGTTTCAAGAAATATACCCATGTCTTTCTTAAGTAGTCATCAATAAAGGTTAGAAAATACTTGCAGTCACCAATGGATTATGTCTGCATTGGACCACAAATGTTAGAGTGCACAATTTCAAGTGGTGTCCGTGCTCTATAGGACTTTCCGACTGGAAATGTCTCTCTGTGCTGCTTACCAAAAATGCAGCCTTCACAAACCCTCTCTGGTCTATCGATCAATGGTAATCCCTTCACCATATTCTTTGTGTGCAGTAGCTTCAGCCCACCAAAATTCAGATGTCCAAATCTGAAATGCCACAACCAGGATTCATCCTGAACTTTTGTCTGAAATGCAGCTTGCAAATCAGCGCTGCAATTTTCTCTCTTGTCGAGGAGCTCGACTGTTTCTTCACTTTCTGCCTTGAATGCAGCTCCTGTCTTTGTCTTCCCTTTTATGTTGGGAACTATCCTCAATGGAAACAAGCGGTTGCTTGTCATTGACACTTTTGCTATCAGCTGGTCGCTTGGACGCTTTTCTTTGATCACACAGTGTTCATCTTCCATGTAGACTCTATAGCCCTTTTGTAACAACTGTCCAATGCTTAATAGATTATGTTTCAGACCTTCGACATGATAGATATCAGGGATATACTTACTCTCCCCCTGTTTGGTTAGAATATCAACAGTGCCTTTTCCTAAGACAGTAATTTGGACATTGTTTCCAAGTGTAACATCAGTTTTAATTGAAGTATCTAGACAGGAAAACAGATTTAAATTACCAGTCATGTGGTTGCTACATCCTGAGTCTAAGTACTATATGTCATGTGAACTTTCTTGAACAGCATTGCATTCAATTGGAGATGTCGAAGCAATTAACATTACACCTGTCGAAGTGTTGGTGCTGGTTGACTGACTTGGGCTTTGTCTTCCTTGATCATATTGTTTCTTCCTGCATTCATATGCATAATGACCAAACTTCTTACAGTAATGACATTGAATTTTTGATTTATCAAACCTCTGGCCACTTGGCTGACTTGGGTTCTGGTTATCTCCTCTGCCACTGACATTTGCAGGACTTCTGCCTCATCCTCCTCTTGAAGAACTTCTTCCTCTGCCTCTGAAGTTGTTTCTCCCCCTGCCTCTACCACAACTTATGGATGACTGTGTTGAAAATGCACCTTCCAATGATGTCTGTGATCTGCTGATTCTGTGTTCATGATTGATGAGTGAAGCTTGCAGCTCATCAATGGTAAATGTTGACATGTTTGTGTGTTCTTCTAAGGTCACAACCAAATTTTCAAATCTTGGAGGAAGACTTCTAAGAATTTTTTCAACAACCCTTTGGTCTGATATGGGTTCTCCATGAGATTTTAGTTGGTTTATCAACCCAACAACTCTGGTGTAGAATGTGTCTACATTCTCTGAATCTTTCATGGACAGAGATTCAAAATCTTTTCTCAGAATCTGCAGCTTGGATGTCTTTACTTTACCCAAACCGTCACTCCATACAGCACCGTTTGCACAAATATGTATGGTACTTCGATCAAAACCTGACTCACACAAATATAATTTTATGATTTCATCATGAATCTAACTTTGCGATGAGAAAAAGCAAGATGATCCACTTTACAGAGACAAAGTACATGAAAGAGTGCTTAATTAGAGTGTTTACCTGAGCAAGGGAATAGGGCAGAGCAGAGTACATTCCTGCAGCTTTCTCCCTGTAGAATACTGTTCTTTCAACATCAACTACCGGTAGCACAGAGACAACATTACTAAAACCTATGAACAGAATTGCGGCGAACATGGATCCCATTGCATTCAATATATCTTGCTGCGTGTGCCTGGAAAATATTATAACCATCCATAAATAATAAATAAGAACCGAAGTTAAGTTCGGTTAACCAGAGTTTTAATTTGAAGTGTTATACTCTTGGTAGCTAAAACGAATGCTTACGTTTTTCGGCCCATTCTCTAGAATGTGGTGCCAAAAACCAAACCACATGCAAGTGTGAACAAGAATTGAACGCTGTTGTATTGAGGATTTCGCTAGTAAGACCAATGCTGCTTCCACAGACAAGCCATGGTTTGAACTGCAAAGGGTTGAGCGAATTGGCTTTTGAAGCTCAAATCATTTGAGCCAGGGATAGCTTTACTAATTTCCTGATTCAGAGCTTCATTACGTCTGCGCAGAAACTAAAATGGATTACCATTCCGCTGTATTAAAAGTCAAATAAAAAGATTATCTTTCCGCTGTATAAATAGTGACTTACTGGTAGAGGGATGAATTTCTCTAGATTTCTGCAAAGTCAACTCCAAGACGAATTGCTGAAGTGAAAGATAGAAAGCCGCACCAGCAACTTGCAAGGGTTTGAACTGGAGACATACCGTGGTCATTAATCCATCATTTACAAAATTCCAAGAAACCTGTGCAAACTTCGAATGCCATTGGAATACATTGAACTTTTTGAGGGCGCAAGAGAGGGGTTTATATGCGGTTTGGATAACCAGATCGAAGTTGAGTGCGGACAGAAGAAAATGCTCGGCCTTCAAGAGTAACTGTCGCCTCTGCTTGAAGAAATAGGGTTCTTTCATGTGTTTTGCAGTGGTTGGGTTTCCGTTTTCATGGAGGTCTTCGTAGGAAAGCACAGACAGATCGTTCAATAATTTCCGTGAATTTACCCACACACCTACAAACGCCAAATCCACCAGTCCTCGGAAGTCATGGATCCGCTGACTGTTTGAATTATAAATAACATAATAATAAAATATAATAAATGCTGATGTCATAGTTGCCATGTGTCAAGTGAAAACCAGATACCAAACTCCAAGGCTGACATCATCTCTGATTGGCCAATTAGAAGTTGACAAAATAGCAAAGGCAAATATTTTTATTAAAATTTAAAATATTTTTTTTCAAACTCCAAAGCTAAACTTTAGAAAACAGATTTTAAATTTTTGGTCAAAGGGCAACTAATAGAAAGTCAAAGGGCAACCGATTACAATATACCTGCTGTGGCAGGTATAAAAAACATAATTATTATTTTGTCTTGCACAAATTGTTGCTTAGGTTTTGATTTTCTGAATAGTTTGAATTTTTTTTTATAATAAATGATTAAACTATTATATATTTAGGCTTTGGATTTTTCAATCTCTTCATTTTGGTCCATTGATTTCGTTCCTTTGTTCCTTCCTCCCAGACGAGCTTGTCTTTCATATTACAGAACCTCTAATGTGATGACTTTCCATGGAATGTTTCAAATTTATTATTAAATCTAAAATTACTAAAAAGGTATAGCTATTTTTGTATTGATACATTTTTAATATTTACTTAAATTAATAAGCTTTAATGATATATAATTTTTAAAATATATATTTGTATTAATAAGTTTTTATGATAATAATTTTTAAAATATAGTTGTATTATTAATTAAGAATGATAATAATAATGATGATGGTTTACGTCTATTGAGACCAAACTTTGGTTTATCCGACCTAAAGAAACAAATTAATAAGTTTTTTTCAAAATTGTATCCCTATGCTCAAAGAGCTTAGTGAGAAGCTTCCCGAGCTCACTATAATTTTGAAAGTTAAAAGGCTAGGTATTGCAATAAAGATTATGAAACTGAGATCTAATGTGGGTGTAAGCAATGCACTCTAAGAAGAAGTGGTTTTCATCTTCAATGTTCCTATTCTCACATAGGAGAGATCCTTTCCATCCATATCCATGGTGTTTTAGGAGTTGTCCAACCACCAGTTTCACTATGGAGCTCATGAGAGTTCGCTTTTATCTTGGTTATATGAATTTTTTCTTTGAACTGGTTTATACAGAGATATACTTTTGATTTTCTAGAGTATCGTTGATGACCTCTTTATAATAGTATAGTTATTTTTGCCCTATGTGAAGCATATAATTTTGTAAATTATGAATGATGAATGTAGTATTTCACCCTATGTGAAGAATATAATGTTTTAAATTATTGTATCAACCATAAGATATTATTTACTAAAATTTGTGGTTCAACACTTCAAATTGTCTTTCTTGTTGTATATGCCCACATCTCCTTGCTTAGCTTACAACACGGCGTTCTTTTATTGCACCCCTAGGTACAATTGCTAGTTTATGCAAAGGGACAATGTTGCTTCTTCTTAATTTCGTCATTAAATAGATGTTTCTCTTCTCTCGCTCGTGTACTAGAATAAGTTCTCGTCGGATCTACTACCGTTATTTAGAAAACATCCTTTGGAATTATTTCCAAGTATATAACCATTGCACATACCTTCATGTTCTAACTGAATCTTTTGAAATACTTAGAATTATTCTATGCAATATTCATATTCTATCTTATTTTCTTTTGAAATGGAAGCTTTTCAATGTTGGGGTGTATGTTGTTTTTCTTTCCTTTTATTTTGAGGACACTTATATGAAAATTGACCCATTTTTTTCGACAACTGTAAGATTTAATATTTGAGATATATTTTATTACGCTGATTTTTCACTTGTGTTTCTTTTCTTTTCAAGCTTTTTTCTGATCTTGGTCATGTCCTTGAAAGTACCATTGTTCACTTACAGGACATCATTGATATATGAATTAGTACCAATAAGAGTATACATAAAAGAATACTTGAGTTCATCTGCAATTTCAACATCATGTAACCTATCTTTAATTCTGGACATAATTCAACAAAATCTACCTAGTTTTAATTCTAAACAGCATTTAAAAATCTAACCTCGAAAGCCTAGCAGGAGCTAGGTCAAAATTGAAGTTTGGAAAAACTAAATATGGCCTCACAGATAGATCCATAAGGTTGAATTTATTATGTGGACAACAGCAGAAAGCCCTAGTTCTTGACCCCACTAGTAATTAGTTCAAAAATGAAAATTCACCAAATTGAAATCCTCTTCAATAGATAGGTGTGTCCACCTAGGGTGAGTTCCAATGTACTAACCTACCGAGGGGATTTCCAAAATATTATTTTCAAGTCCAACGTATGGAGAGAAGAATCCAAACTTGGAAGCCCTAGTTTTAGAATTAGGAAAGTAACAGTTGCTTGCAATAGCATATATTCAAAACTGTTCTAACTCCATGCTAGTTTTTCATAATTTTAGCAGTATAATTTTCATCCCTTTCAACTTTTAATCCCACAATTATAGATCATTCATTTGCAGCCCAAATAAACAAGGATCATTGAAGGATAACCATGCACAAGAGACACATTAGAGCAATTTTGGGGTCTAAATTAGGCATCCCAAGGAAAATAATAAAAAAAGACAAGTGGCACTACAAATATGTCATGTCACACTAAGTGTATTGAAAATCAACCTATATTGTCTCATTAATGGTAGTTAACAATTATGTTGATTTAATGTAAAATTAAAAAAATGATGCTTAACAAAATATTATGGAAATTTTAAATTCTTGTACACACAATAAATGATATAATGATAATTTTTTAAAATTTATATTATAATTTTTTAAAATTTTATATAAATGTACCACTCCTTTTTATATATTTAAGAAAATGTAAAAATTATATATATATATATATATATATATATTATTTTATTTAAATTAAATATTTTTGTTTATATAAATTTTATACAATTTTAAAGAATTTATTTATTTTAACTTTAAAACTGTGTTTTTAATTACATATTTTAATTTTTATATAAAGCATTTAAATTCATTATATTTTAATTTTATTATTATTATTTTAATTTTTATATAAAACTTATTAGATACTATTTAGTAATATTAAAAATATTAAATTTTATATTTTATATTAATATTTAAATGTTTCTTATTAATTAAATATGTTTTGATTATTTAGTAATATTTAAAATATTGAATTTTGTATTTTATATTAATATTTAAATGTTTTAATTAATTAAATATATTTAGATTTTTTATAAGAATGTATTCCTTAACAATATTAAAATCCTATATTTTATTTGTATTTTATGTTACTATTCTTCTAGTTATTGGAGAATGTAGTAATTAAATCTATTTAAAATATTTAAACAAAGTATTAACTAGCAATTGGCCCAAAGGTGCAATAAAAAGTCGAAATGAAAAAATTGGGAAAAAGAAGTGGAAAAGATAATAGTATTTTGTGTTGTGAACTATTATTACTATAGGTTAGGATACGCAACATCTAGAGTAGGTTATAAGCTCAGTCAAGTAGGTGATACTCCTAAGATTGAAACATAAAGCTAATGTAAAGCTCTCATGTTTAATTAGGCCTTGTTCTTCAACATGAGGAGCTATGGCATACGAACTTATTTCAAGCACTTGTGAATCCATAAATGCATAGAAGCATTGAAAATATCACTTTGAAAGCAATTGAGGTCAATCTACTTACAAATGGAAACAATAAATGCTAGAAAGGAAGGTCAATGGAAACAAAGAAATTCATGGAAAATGCAATAATTGTAATAAAACTCTTCCCAAACTTGCAACTACCTTATATATGGATGATTACTTAAGGACCTCTTGAAAATTACTTATGCCTCACCTCTATTCCTTGAGGTAATATATAGAAGAAAATCCAAGTTAAATCTTCAACTTATACCTATCTTAAGTCCCCTCTATCTTAATAGCTTTGTTAGACAGACCTTGAGGAAAGATAATTAATCTACCTAGTCGATCTGAATAACGATTGAAAGTTATAGCTAGTGCTTGGGGACTCAAACCCCAACCCAAGAAACCCTCATATTGGTCTAGTCTTGTACAACTCTTAAGAATATCACTTAGAGATCTTACAAGGCGTTGTTTTTTCGTCTCATAAATATTCTCGGAACCATATTTAGCTATATATTATTTTGATTTATATATGAACTATACATATGGAAGGATGGTGAAGCCATACATACCTCCAGAGTGTGCTGACATATTTAGTGAACCTCTTGACCTTAAGTGGTAATTATAATTTGCGTTAACTACGTTTTAGTGTGACTTAACATTGTACGGGGATTTAGAAATATTAGTGGGTTTTGTGTAGAGATTGATACATTCACATATTGTACAAATCCAATTTCATATTGGATGGAAGGAGAAAGTGAGAACAAATTAATTCTTTCTAATTCTACCTTGAAACACATAGGCACCCTATGAAAGATACATCGTACGTAAGGTTAATAAGATCACTACTTAGTTTATAAGGAGGTTCTCCCTATAACATTGGAAACATGTTACATGCCATTTTGGAAAATAAAGAATTTTAAATAATTTGGAAGGAAAGAAATGTAAGTAGTTGATGAGAAAATTTTTAACAATGAGAACAATGCCAAAAAAATTAAAGTAATCATAGGATGAAATAGCACTTGGAAGTAGCTACAGTAACTAATAACCCTTTCATGCATGCATTTGTATAGGCATATATTCTTTCAACACTATATTACAGAGAAGAGTGGAGAAAAAGCTAAAGAGTCAATCGGGCAAAGTTTCTCTTATAGAGAAATCTCAACTAATCGAAGGACAATAACATGCCAGCTCTTTGAAATGAAGCATTCTTCATCCAAGAGAGGAAGTAAACAACTTTAAGAAACCAACCAACATAGGAAGCAAACAATTTTAAGAGGACATTGTCTCTCTTTTATGAGTAAAACCAACACATTGTCTTTATTCATTGTTGATTATGTCATTTTCCTTGCTTTTCTTCGAGAGGTAAGCCAACAATGGGGTTGTTGTCTCCTTCATTGTCAGTTTGTTCATTTATGCTTTGGTTCTTGTTGATATGTACAAGGCTCCACTTGACATGGTTTGATTCTTGTTGATATGTGCAAAGTCCTACTTAAGATGTTAGATGTTATAGTTCTTTTTGATAAGCAAGGCTCCCACAAGTAATTATTGCTTAATTTTATCCTGCACACTATGAAGTTTTAAACCATTTTATATTTATAATAACATCAATGTAAAGCAGTGGAGATTATTTACTCATCATAACATCAAAGAGTGGGAAACAAATATTTAATGTGAGAAGTAATGCATCTTTTCAGCACGATATCATACACTATGGTAAGGTTTCGTGTTTCCAAATTTTTCTTTATCGACATTTTGTAACATGTCATCGTCAATGATCAAGCCACCTACATATATTTCAATTTCAATTTTAATTTAAAATAT
>LPNX011097675.1:17991-30953 GCA_001517045.1 Pseudotsuga menziesii | reverse complement strand
ATTGAATATTTGCATCATTTTGCAATTCTTCAACATCTTCAACATTTGTATCTACATCTGGAAATTATATTCAAAAATACATCAGTTACAAAAACTAGTTACTGCATTTTAAAAAAATTTACAATATTTGTACATAACTGGTTCAATTTCTTCTTGAGTTTGATTTTGAACATTCATATCATCAACATTTTGATCCAATCCTCTAGTTACATCATCATTAGTGATGTCTTCAATATTTGTATTCTGTTGTTTCTTTTTTCATGGTATTTGAGTTTTTGCTTTTCATTATGTAAGGCATCAATTCGAGTGCGATCACATTTCCTCTTTTGCGTTTTTTTGTTGCCCCTGATTATTCAATGTATACCTTCAACTTAGAATAAATTTCCCTCGAGAGAATCTTAATCATCAAAGAAAAAAATTCACCTTAGAAAATACAATAAAAGTAAGAGTCATCCACCTCAAGCAATATGACTACAAAAAGTAGTGATAATGGCTACAAGGAAGGTTATCAACCAAATTTAACACTTCTAGGGCAGGTGAATTACAAAAAAATTATAGTTTATTTAAATGTTATAATAGAATAATTAACCAGTATAAAGCCGCGTTCACTAAATATAAATTACCAATTAAAAGGCCAAAAGATGACTACTAAAAATTGATAATTAACCAGTTTCAAGCAAGGTTATAAAAAGTAAATATGTCCATAAAATATTTTTAAAATATTTTTTTAAAAATGTACCATAGAAAAAATTATTGCAGAATTTTTAAGAAAATTTGTATCATAAAATATTTTCCAGATACATCTTCCGTAAAGAAAAAAAGTCTCCACCTTAGAAGATAATTTCTAAAAACACTTTACGATAAACATTTTACCACAAAAAAACTTACGAAAATAATCTTTACTATTAAAGAAAAATAGTAGGATAGTTTCTAAGAACAATTTACCATAACAAATTTTCGAAAATAATGTTTGGTATGAAATAAAAATAGCCTTCACCTTAAAAGATAAGTTTTAAGAACACTTACCAGAAAAGAGAGCCTTCCTTCTTCTATAACTGTGTAAAATGTTGATCAAATATGTTTATCCTTCATTCATATAAATAAAGAATTGAAATGGTGTTTCAAAAAAACATAAAAACGTTTCAAGTTCATGAAACGAAACGGTGTTTCGAAAAAACGTTTCAAGTTCTTTTTCGGCTGGCAGAACAAATTCAATAGGGATTGTTGGCCGAACTGTTTTCCGTTTGTTAAATCTAACTTTCGACCGAACATTTACTGCTTTTCGGTCGAAAGATTAATTGTTTTCGGCCGAAAGATTAGTTCGGACGAAAACCTGTAAATTTTCAAAAATGGAATTCCATCCCATATCTAACTCTTCTTCCAATTTCAAAGAGATCGGATCATATCAAATACTTACAATTTCTCTTCACAAATAATACCATTAGTTGCATAATTCAATCTACTTTCTATAGATGCAAATTTTGTTGAAATTGGTGTGATCCACTAATTTTATTTATTATATTTCTTAGAAGGTGTCTGGATTGCTTCAAAATTTAATAGAATTCATTGAAATGAAAATTCAATAACTTCTTAAAGACACGATGAAAAAATTTGAAAAAATCATGGTCCTCAACATTGATGTCTTGTCTTCAAAATGGTACTTTAAGTTTTTTTTGTTTTGAATTGGAAATTAGGGAAGATGTTGTGTCAACCTAAACATGTCAGTTTTATGTTAGTCTTTTAGATTGGTCAACTTCAAAAAATTCTAATAATTACTTCATGTTGTTGTTGGATACAAACTTATAGACAGATGTTAGTACAATCTGTCTAGATCATCATAACATATTTTGTTTTTAATGAACAATAGTTGAATAATGAATGAACTTGTGTCTAAAAACATGACTGTTTTTCAGAATTTCATTAATTAATAACATACTATCAAACACTTGCAAAAATGGCGTATCAATTGCCAATAAAAAAAATCTAAAAATATTTGATAGAAAGCTAACACAATTCGCTACAACTTTTGTTTTTACTACAAAATAAAATTCTAAATACAAATCTAATTTTTCTTTGCTCGAAGTTGACAGAATTGCAAAAACAACACTCATTTTCTCATTACCCCCCAAAATAGACACCCAGATTCATGATTTCACCCTAAAGAGATATTGTTTTAAGTAGTATTTTGATGGGATTATACCATTTTAAAAGCTTTTGTAATACTTTTTAGTCAAGAACTGAAGAAAGGATTTATGAAGTAATTCTAAAGAATTTTAAGTGAGAGGTCTATAAGAAACCTTCAGGGTTGATGCAATCTTTCTTTGATTTAATAAAATAGCATGAATTTTTTTTTTGAAAAAAATAAAACATTTCATTAGAGTCAATACAAACTAATAATTGATCAACGACTATAAAAAATAATAGTACCCTCGCCTTTGGCTAGGACTAATAATCCCTTTCGTATTAATTGATCTAACTCCTTCATGGATGGGATTATGAGCTTAAATATATATTGGTATGGTTAAACAATTTGAAATATTAGAAAGGCGCGACAACTAATTAAAAAAAAACAAGTTTTCATTATCGTCTCATTATGCTTTGTATCTCCTCTTTTATTTCATGTTTATAGCCTCCCTTAAATTAAAAAAATAGGGCAATGTTTCAAGATTTAATACATCTGTCAATTTAAACTTATCTGCTTTGTATCTCCTCTTTTATTTCATGTTTATAGCCTCCCTTAAAAAAATAGGGCAATGTTTCAAGATTTAATACATCTGTCGCTTTAAACTTATCTATCTTTTTCTAAACCCATGGGAAATGTTTCTATCGAGTTGTTGAATTGTGTTAATGAATGTCTTAATGGCACGAACTGACTTAAAGAGGAGAAATGTATCCCCAATTTCTTTATCAAACTAAAGTTTTCACGTATATGATGGGTGTGATAGGGTCGCTCTTGACATGAAAAGCAAGTATCTTCTTTTCACGGGCTTAGATACATGACAAGTTTTTCCAATATTGTCATAATTGTTGATAAAAAGAAATAATACATTGCTATGGAGGAATGTATAAGGGTAATACAACATTTTTATCAGTTTATATAGATTGTGGTCCACATTCTATGGATATTTCAAATGGTGAGGTTTCTTATATAATTTTACCTTTTAAATATAGATATTTTATGGATCATTGCACGCTACTTGACAAATATATAGGATGAAATGGAAATGGTTATAGATTTTTCATCATTCATTCTCATTATCTTAAGTGATATTGTGCATTTTGCAGTTTCAAAACACTTAATTTCAAAGCATGGATTGATTTTTATGCAACTCTCCCTGGTTAGTATAAAAAGATGTATAAAGAAAATAAAATGAAATTATAGTTTAAAATATATTTCAACACATCAAATGATATCGTATATTAGTTTACGTGTTTTTACATAATATTTAACCTCTTTAGTGAATGAAAAGAATAAAATAAACGCCTTACATACATATTCAATCTCATGGATCACTTTTCGATATTCCTCCACTCCTCCCTTTCTATGTTATCCCCACTAATTTGTTAGAGAATGTAATCTCACTGGCCACATATTATCCACTGCTTCAATAAATAGTTGAGTAGTTGAGTTGTTTGTTGATTTAGGCTTTTGGTCCACTTTGACAATTTCTAGTTAGTTAGCATTTATGATGGTTTGATCTTATCAACCGCTACATTGTATTTATTTTTCTATAAGTATTTGCAAGTAATAGTTAGAAGAAAACCAATCTGCCCACATGTGTTTCATCCTTTCTTTTTTTTCTCTTATGTTAAACTTTATCATGGTATCAGATCGAATCTGATCCAAGTCTCGTAAGTATGCTTTGGTAATCCTTTTCACAAAGTGGGAAGCACATAGATATGATATGACATCCACTGGAGGTTGTTGGTCAAGATGGTCGTGAACACGTTGTCATGAAGTTTTCTTCACAGAATGAATAGCCCACATATCTTTTATTTTTACCCTGATGGAGCGATGTTGCATCCTAGACTATCGGGAACTATGATATACTTCAAGTGCCCCACCTTTTATTAAGAAAAAGTGAGGCATTGACCCACCTATTATTAAGGAAGAGTGAGGCACTACCCCAACTTTTGTTAAGGAAATCTGAGGCACTGACCCACCTATTGTCAAGGAGAAGTGAGGCAATGTCACACCTATTGTTAAGGAAAAGTGCGACACTGACGCATAAACTATTAAGGAAAAGTGCAACAATCACTATTCAGTTACACATTTTTTGAGTGTTACACCCTGTGTCACCTTATGCTAGCTCTAGAAGCTGTGGAACTGAGTAAATAGTAGATCTTCTCTCCATATCTAGTTTGATCATGTAGAAAATCATAAGAAAATGGCTACTGCCAACTTAAGAATCTCAAATATGAAGCAAATATCCAGACCAATGTTGTCTAGAACCAACTATGAAGTCTAGTTAATCAAGATGCAAACGTTTCTCTAGCTCAATAAACTTTTGGACATGGTTGAAACAGAGTTCATATAACCAGATGCAACCACTGTGGATGCTATGTCTAATGCTCATAAGAATGCACTTGAATCCCGTAGAGAGAGATATGTAACTGCAAAATGGTTGATCAAGAGTTGCATCGAGGAGTCCATTTTTTTGCGTATCTCAGGAGCCACCACCGCGAATCAATCTTGGAATCTCCTCACATCTGCATTCAAAGGAAATGAGAGAGTCAAAATGGTAAGACTCCAAACTTTTTAACTCCAATTTTAAATTCTTAAAATGAAGGAAACTGAAACTGTAGATCATTTTATGACTCAGGTTCCAGGCATTGTGACACAATTCCAACCCTATGGCGAAGTTATGGAACAAATATTGGTCTTCCAAAATATTCTCAGATGTCTCACCAAGAAGTTTTCCATGGTTGTTACTAATATAGAAGAATATAAATATATGTCTCAGTTCACCCTAGAAGAGATAATGGGTTCCGTTCTATCCCATGAATCTCGACTCAATCAAGAAGAAGAGTCTTTGACAAATGCATTTGACACTTAATCTTCCCTCAGTAGAGGTAGAGGAAGACGAGTTTGAGGACAAGGAAGACGAGGCATAGGTTGTCATTCTATAGAGGATAGAACCACTCATGAGCATTCATATCACTCTCAAAGTTAGAGGCCAAGAGGAAATAGATGGACAAATAAGTCCAACATCTAGTGCAAATACTATAAGAAGTATGGCCATTATGAATGAGAAAGTAGAAAGAAGCGAGAAGACCAGAATAGTGGTAGAGCCCATGTCTCCAATGTTGAAGAAGGCTCACCAGAAGTCATGTTCCTCTCATGTCAAGCAACTGAAGAGGGGTATCACTCAGATGTATGGTTGCTGGAAAATGGATGAAGCAATCATAGGATAGTAACAAATTGTTATTTTAGAGCTTAGATTCCTCTGTCAATACAAAAATCAAGCTAGGCGGGTGATCATTATCTAGTTCGTGCTCAAGGAAAAGGAATTGTTCATGTTCTTACATAACAAAATAAGAAGATGTTTATACATGATGTATTCTATTTTCCTAATCTAAAAGTTAATCTTATCAGTGTGGGACAACTGATTCAAAACAAGTATGATGTCAGGTTTATTGATACTTATTAAACCATCTACGATAAAGCCCCCAGTAGAACACTCTTAGCCAAAGTAGAAATGACCAAGAATAGAATATTCCCTCTTAGTCTCAAAAGTTCTATCCTATGATAGTCATATGCACATATTATCTCTAGTCTAGATGAAACTTGGTTCTAGTACTTTAGTTTTGGTCATCTACCCTTCCAGAGTCTCAATCTTCTGTAAAAACAATCCATGGTCAAGGGGTTATCAATCATGAATGAACAATATAGTTCTTGTGAAGATTGTATCTTAGGGAAACATCAAAGGGAAAAATTCTCAACTTCATTATCTCGAGCCAAATAACACCTTGATTTAGTTCATACAGATCTATGCGGATCATGCAAGCCCAATCCATAAAAGGTAGCTTTTATTTTCTAACTATAGCAAGAAAGTCGGAGTCTACTTTCTCAGCCACAAATCATATACCTTCTGCAAGTTTAAAGAATTCAAAGCATTGATTGAAAATCAGTATGGTAAATCCATCAAAGTTCTCAGGTTAGATGGTGGAAGTGAATATGATTCACCTGAATTTATCGAATACTGCAAACAACATGGTGCCTAGTACTAGTTCACTACCATATAATAGAGTTTAAATTCCCCATACTGAATAACAAAATCATTGTAAAACTTAGAGATAAGACAAAATCCTGAGTCCAAAATCAGGGCCTCTTTGGAGAAGCCATCTGCACTCTGATTGTGCTCTCTGTATACATGTTGCAAGTCTAGGTTGAGAAAATTTTGCATCATTTGTCTAATGGCCTCGCACTAGTTATCTAAAGCGAGACAAGCCAAGGCTGCCTTGCCATTTTCCCAATTGATGATCATTGATGAATCTCCAAAAATATTTAGAGAGGGGAGACCCAGTGTTTTTGCCCAATATAGAAGAGACCATAGGGCCAGTAGTTCAACCCTCGTGTTTGTACTCAGACCACACCCCAGCTTGATGTGAAAGGAGTGAACATGGCTGATTGCTAGATATACTCCAGCCCCTCCCATTTCATTAGTTGCAGCACCATCGAAAAAACCGATCGGATATGCTAATACTGGGGCAGGCCCAATAATCCGGATTTTAATTCTTCTTTCCGGGACTAGGAATCTGAGGATAAGTTGACTTACCTTTCTGGTAATTACACCAAGAGATATTCTTTTTTCTTCAAATATGGCCTTATTACATGTATTCCAAACGCACTAGAAAACAAAGAAAGGAGTACAATGGTGATTGGAATTGAGACTTGCCCAAGACACCAGAAAATACGCTAAGGAAGCATTCGAAACATGTAGCTTACAATGGTGTAAGTTCCCCAGAGATGAAAAAATACACTTGGTGACAACACACTCCACAAATATGTGTTGAACTGAATCCTCTCCCAAGAAACACAACACACATCTCCCAGGACCATGCCAACCTCTTCCCACCAGGTTATCCCAAGTCATGATTCGATTTTTTAATGTTAGCCAGACAAAGCATTTTATCTTCAGAGGGAAGCATAGGTCCCACAACCCAGTCATTAATTTATTCTCACATGGGGTCAGATGAGAGTTTGCGATCAAATCATAAACAAGGGTTGCAGTCACCCTCCCAGTCTTTTTGTTATAGGACCAAATCAAAGAGTCTGGTTCCTGAACCAAATGAATACCACCGTTCTGCAACCCCGCAATATAAGTATCCCATGCTGATCTCCATTCACCTCCCAACTCCAAATCATCGACAGATAACCAATAGGACTGAGCATCCACAAAGGGATTTCGAGCATGTTGAAGAGTCAGGATACCATAGTCACGAAGGTAGCTCCTGAAATCTTGGTAAAAAAAGAGGCAGGATGAGGAACCAATTACTGGGTCAGAAACAATAACAATATCCTGTCCATTGCCCGCCTTCCAGCTTAAGCATTTACCCAGCCAAGGGATGGTCTTAATAAAACCATTCCAGAAAATAAAAACTCCTCTGAGCAAGAAATTCTTTTTTCTAAGCCACACATCTAGAGGTTGATCCTTCAGGTACTTTGTCGAGATGACTTGATGCCAAATACCAAAACCTTTAGGAGCCTTCCAAAGACTATTGAGTCTTAATGAAATGTTGAACCAAGACAAGTTTTTTATGCCCCATCCCCCAAACACGAGAGGCGTGGCCAGGTTCTGCCAATGTATTAGATGGAAATGAGTTATGTTCTTACTAGAGCCCCACAAAAAAGAGAATATCCTCTGCCTCATCTTATTGAGAATAGAAACCAGGATCGAAGCCAAGGAAAACCAGTAGACTAGTAAGCTTGATAGAACAACATGAATGAGGACAAGTCTTCCTCCAAGAGAAAGAAGTTTAAATGCCCAATTTCCAATTCTTTTTTCAAATCTCCTCAACAGCTAGAGCCAGTCCTTCACCCCGTAGCCTAAAGGTTTGATAAAGTACCCCGGGTACTTAAAACCCATATGAATGGGATCTGCATTATAAGGTCGGAAAATGAGAATTCTATTGAGTACACCCGCCTCCACTTCATTGAAAAGAAAACCAGACCTATCCATGCTGATGCTCATGCCAGAAGCAAAACATAAAGTCTCAAGAATCACCTCAAAGGCTATCTACTCCTCGAGATTTCCAAGACCAAAAAGTACAACATCATCGACAAAGAGAAGGTGAGTAAGTGCAAGTGATTGAAAAATTTTTATGCCCCTGATTTTACCATCTTCCTTTGCATCTTTTAATAACAGATTGAGGCCTTCAATTTGCACCTACTTACCGCAATTGCTAGTATTAGCCTATATTTAAAAAGGTATTACCCCTACTATTACAATAAGCTCTTTCGTATTAATTGCTCTAACTCGATCATGGATGGGATTGTGGGCCTATCTATATATTGGTATGGTTAAATAATTCGTCAAAATATTATAAAGGGCAGCAACTAATTAAAAAAAACAAGTTTTCATGATCGTCTAATTGTGTTTTGGATCTCCTCTTTTATTTCATGTTTATAGCCTCTCTTAAATAATAAAAATAGGGTGATGTTTCAAGATTTAATATATCCATCGCTTTAAACCTATTTATCTTTTTCTAACCTCATTGGAAATTATTCTATCGAATTGTTGTGCTGAAGAGGCGCATTCTACAACCCAGTAGGGGGAGATGTGTAACTCCTTTCGTGTTCATCCTAGAGTTGACACGTATCCTTTTAAAAAAAAATAAAATATTATAAATAATAACGTCGGTTCGAATTAGAGTTAAAACATTTACAACGACTTATATATAAAAAACACAAATTAGATAAATTAGAGATGTGTAAGTCCTTTCGTGCTTATCCTAGAGTTAACACGTGTCCTTAAAAAAAAAATATAAAATAATAACATGTCCACTCAAATAAAGGTTAAAACATTTACAATGGCATATATATATATAAAAACACAAATTATATAATTAAAACGCTTCCTCAACATTTACACGTTAAAAACATGGTTGCATCTTAACAAATTTGACCCATCTAGACACTTGCTAAATCCGTTTAAAAATGGATCTATGCTGATGTTAATGAATGTTTCAATGTCACGAATTGTCTTAAAAAAGAAAAATATATCCCCAAATTCAAAGCAAGTGTCTTCTTTTCATAAGGTAATCTAACATGACAAGTTTGCCCAATATTGTCATAATTGTTGATAAAAAAATAATACATTGATATCGAGGAAAGTATAAGGGTAATCCAACAATATTAAAGAATGTATAAGGTTAATCCAACCAACAATATATACAGGATGAAATGGAAATGGTTTAACGCTTTTCATCATTCATTTTCATAATCGTGAGCAATCTTGTGCATTTTGCAATGGAGTTACCTACTTACCCGACCATTTGCACCGATCGGACGACTTGGCTCGCGTGAGCTGTCACATCATGCGTTGCTGCTCGTCCGATCGATGCAAATGGTCGAGTAAAAAGTTTACTCCTTTTGCAATTTCAAAAAACCTAGTTCAAAGGATAGATTGTTTTTAATGCAAATCTCCCTTCTCCCTTGTTAGTATAAAAAGATGTATTAAAAGAATAAAATGAAATAATATTTTAAAAGATATTTCAACACATTAAAAGAAAAAGGACGAGTTACGCATATTCATCTCATCGATCAATTTTCGATATTCCACCACTCCTCCCTTTCTATGCTATCTCCACTAATTTGGTTTATAGGAGAAACTTGGTTTACTATTTTTATTTTAAAACACTATTACATCTTAATAATTCGGTTTATAACTCTATTACATTCTATTAATTTGGTTTATAGGAGAAACTTCACACTAAGTCATATTTACTATTTTTATTTTAAAAACTCTATTACACTTGTTAATTTAAAAAGAAGTTACTTCATTTTTTCTTATGGTAAATATTTCTTAAACTATTAAAAATAATATTTAAAGAGTATTTTTTTATTATTATATAAATAAATAAGATATAGATTATTTTTTTTTAAATATTAACGGATATTGAAAATAAACACTAATTGACCAATATGAAATATCCTATATAGATTGAGAGTTGTTCAAGTATGGATGCTAAAACCATTTGGAATATTATGTTTCTTAATTATAACATTTAATTATATTTTTGTAATATAATACTTATAAAATCTACTTTTGAAATAACTAGTTTATAACATCAATTTGAAATTTTGTAAGCTTTCTCTTTTATAAGGTATATCATTTTCCGTTTATTGTAATATGCTCACAAATACTCAAATGCATATGTATTACTCTCTAATTTATAATATGTATTAAAGGGTGTTATAATAGAGATGAATAGTTAGATAATATGTAATGAGGAGTGGTAGCACTTCCAAAAATATTATGCCCGCATCAAGCTTATGCATCTTAATCTATAAAACTTAGTGATTGATTACAAAGTAAGGTTCTATTGGTCATGTATGTCTCGATAAATATTTCTTCAAGCAACACACCTTTATGGAACATAGAGAAACAAAGTAAGAGAAGACATTTTCTTATCCCATCATCTTGGGTGTAGTCAGGTATGTCTACTTCCATCTTGTCGACCTCCATGTCATCTCAGAGTTGGTACGTTGTTTCCTCTTAAACTTGTGCCATTCGGAAAGGGAGCCCACTGAGAGATTATTTGAAACTTCAAAGGAGGAACCTTTGCTAATCTCTTAAACTGTTACTCTCAACCTAGCACATTCCTCTTCAATATTTTGAAATTGTTTTTTTATTGCAATATAATGCTCATTGTTATTGCATTTGGGGAAACACGTAGATGCTCAAGTTCATGGATAGTGGTTGACTAAAAAAAAGGAGGCACGATTTCCTTTCATAAGGCCTTCATAGCGTTGCATGAAGCTCCTTAAATCCTAAATATCTTGGCAACAAGTAGAATGATTATCACCCATACTAGATAAACCGCAATACCCCTCCCCCCTCTTGTCGACCTCCATGTCATCTCAGAGTTGGTACGTTGTTTCCTCTTCAAATTGTTCCATTGAAAGGGATCCCACTAAGAGATTATTTGAAACATCAAAGGAGGAGCCTTTGCTAAGCTCTTGAACTGTTACTCTCAACATAGCAGATTCCTCTTCAAGATTTTGAAATTGTGTTTTTTTTTGTTGCAATATAATTCTCATTGTTATTGCATTTGGGGAAATAGGTAGATGCTCAAGTTCATGGATATTGGTTGATTGAAAAAATGGAGGTAGGATTTCCTTTCATAAGGCCTTCATGGTGTTGCATGAAGCTCCTTAACTGCTAAATGTCATGGTAACAAGTAGAATGCTTATCATCCATACTATAAACTGCAATACCCCTCCCCCTAATCCCAAATCGAGCCACATAGTAATACCCATAATTGATAGCTAAGTAACTGGAACCCCAATAGAAAAGGGTTCTAAGAATTTAGGAAAGCCACTACACCGCTCGAATGATTAGAGAAAATAAAATTTTCACATTACCAAATATGAATGCTACAAAGAGAGACAACATGTAGGTTCCCAAGGAAGTCAAGTAGGGTAAACCTTTGAAACACAACATTCACCAACCAATACTTGTAAGGATAGAAGCACAAAAACAAGAAGCATTTGAATATGAAACCCAATGACTTGGAGAGATGAGCAAAAACTTGAAACCATGCATGATTAACCACCATAAACCACACACAGCGTGAATTGTAGAGTAAAATCCCAAATAATCAGTGTATGTAATGATAAAGACACCAAAACGAGGAGCAATCAAGCTTGAAACCCATTAACATGGAGAGTGAGCAACTTTAAACCAGGAAAATTTAACCCATGGGGTATTCACTCATTGAGAACATATTCCATAGGTGTTCCATAGAGCCTTCCTTCATGGGATATTAAAGAATACGCCTAATTTTACAAGTGATTAATAAATACCTACCAAAATCCTTTTGTTGACCCCTAGCCCAATACATAATTCCAATTTTTTTAAACTATTTTTACGAGATACTTCCTATTTTTACTAGATACCACTTTTTATAACCCCCCCAAATACCTATAAACCCCCAACATGCTACTCCCAACCTTGCCAATACCTACAATATATTGAGCTTATTTTCACAACTTAAACACATGCATTCGAACAAATTGAACCCAACACTTGATAATTTGAGTTGACTATAGCCAAGATCATGTGTGAAGGTTGGGATATCCTAAATTCATCATCCCTCAATCTCTTATGAGCATTAAAATCGATGCAACATGGCCCTTGGATGGATTAATTTGTATGCATGAGGTTTAAATGAGAATCCATGAGATTTAATGAGAATTAGTGAACGGGGTTGAAGCTTAACACCCATTTATTTTTTAATATACCTTCATCCAACCTATTAGCTAACTTGGCAAGATGAGCAATATTAGATTTGAGGGAATGCAAAATGTGGTAGAAGGAAACATTCTCAATACTCTTGATGAAGAGGCAACCCTGATTCTCTTTAGGAATCCATATTTTTTTTCTTGTTTATTGAAGGTTTTTCCTAAACCCCACAGATAACTAATTTGTTGAATTCCTCCGGGATTGATTAGGATCCTTCTCGCACATGCCACTGTGTATGTACATAGTAATATCCTACCATGATTAGTTAAATGAGTTATCTTTCTCATTTTGATTTTGAGAAATTAGGAATTTTATTAGAATACTTAAAAAAAAAAGATAAAGTAGAAACCTACATGTTGATTGGACTTTTAAGTATTGCAAGTAATCCAAAAATGGATTGTACAAGCAATCTTCTTACTAAAAACAAAGTACAATATTTCCACTTCTTTGTTATATGTTTAGAGATTACCAAAATAATGTTTAGGATTGTCT
>LPNX011097642.1:3001-15567 GCA_001517045.1 Pseudotsuga menziesii | reverse complement strand
ATTTTAAAAAAATATTAAAACTTACAAAATTTATAATAAAACATATATAAATAAAAATGCCACATTGAAATTCATTAAAAAAAATATCTTACTTTTAAAATATATTAAAACTCACAAAAATCATAGTAAAATATAAAAAAATAAAAGTGCCATCCTCACATTCAGATTCATTTTAAATACTCTAACTTTGCCTAAATAATATAGGCAACTTTCATTTTATTTTAATACTTCTTTAATTTATTGTTTTTATCACAACTTTAAAGCTAGCTCATCTTTTTCTTTTTTTAATTTTTATAAAGGAAAAAGCTACCTCTTCTTTTTCTTTTTATAATTTTTGTAAGGGAAAAAGTACCCAGTTATTGTGAGAACCCTTCTAGAAAACACTTACTCAAATCAACTTTCTATCTAGATTTATATATTCTATCCATATATATGTAACCATTTCTGGATTATATATAGACTGATTTTCAAAATATTTTGATCATGATTTCTTGATTTTGTCTTTCAGCAAATTTTAAGATCACACTCACCTAAAAAAATTGAGTAAATTTGAAGATTAACTAGACATTTTAGACATACCATTTCTGAATTATATATCAACCTAATTTCCAAAATATCTTGATCATGATTTCTTGATTTTGTCTTTCAGCAAATTTGACCAAATTTGAAGATCAACTAGACATTTTAGACATACCATTCTTAAAAGAGAAACACAAGCCAAACACTAGAAACTTAGACATAAGATTACATGATCTATAATCACTTAGGATTACATAATTTATAATTACTGCATGGACACGCCCAGGTATCAATGATCCCTCTTAAATCCATAACACTCAATATAGTGATTTTGCTAGTTATACTAAATTGAAAAGAATAACTTAAAAAAGATATGTTTTATTTATAAGTTTTAATAATATTTGAGTGCAGAGGAAATGACAGTTACCTAGAAATACAATGTTGTATGACTTTTGCTTTGCTTTTACAAAGCCCAATGTCTGAACCCGTACTACTCTCCTCACAAGCTTTAAACATTGCACATAGATACAGAGAGACTACAAACAAAGAGAAATAGCAATAAGAAAAGTACAAAAATAAAAAGAGAACAAAAATGAATAGGTGCAACTCCAGTCACCTTAACAACCCATCAGTCATTCTTCTCTACACCAATGCTTTGTTACATTCTTTTTCTGACCAATACGATGAATAATTGGCATTAATGTTCTTTTTCCACATATTTTGCATCAGCGCCCATGTCCAACTTCACTACTTGAGGAGAATGTCCATCTGTGCAGAAGTGCCTCTACCCAATCCTTTCATTCATTAACGGATTCCTTTAAGACATTGCCTCATCTCAATCTCCAATGCTTCATATGGGAGTCCATGGTGATAAGAAAGGAAGATATAGTTGCAAGCAGGAGAGCCGGAGAACACCTCTTCTCTACTTTCAAGCCCGACTGCACAAAATATCGAGATCTCTCTCTAGCTCGATCCTACTTCCATTTTAAAGTTGTATGAAAATTGGAACCCTACCTCAGTTTCCTAGTCCAACTGTGTAATCAGTGGGACATTATATAACTGATAGCCAAAACTGAGCCGACTAAACTTGGGTTTAGGGTTCAGTCAATATTTAAAAATTTCACTTTTCACTTCGACCGGTTTTTTTTCTTCGACCATTTCGGTTGCTGCGACTGAGTTAATACTTGCGATCAAGTTGGTTGGTGCGACCAAGTTCATACCTGTGATCAAGTTGGTTGGTGCAACCAAGTTATCTGTGATCAAGTTGATAGCTCCGATCAACTTATCTGCGATCAAGTTGATATTTGCGATCAAGTTGATATGTGCGATCAACTTATCTGCGATCAACTTATCTACGATCAAGTTGATATCTGCGATCAACTTATCTACGATCAAGTTGATAGCTGCGACTAGGTTGGTAGAATATGTTTCTTAGTCTAAAGACTTAAGAATTTACAAATGATTCTACCTGTGAGTAAAATGAAGTAAACTACTCACTTTTACAAATCCAAATAACTTATAACAAAAACATATGCCCAAATATGTAGGAAGATTTGAATCGACCAAGGTACCGTAAAACCTCAGACTTTCACGCGGTGAGATTTTTATGGGTTCTTGTTCTTTTACTTATCAGTAATTGTAAAAGACATTTACAGAAGTAAATCTGGAAACATGTGCAGCCAAATAATCATGAATTCAACCACAAACTATTTCATATATTTAACTATGCAGAAATACAAAGTAATACAAACTTGTCTATTACAAACTCCTCGGTCTATGGAGCTTCAGCTCTTAGACTGAGTCAGATGCACAAAAGCTTGAGCTTCGACTGCTCTTTCTCACCCTGAGTTCCTCTCCTCTATGTGACTGTCTCTGTGTCTCCTTTTTCTGTCTGTAAACTAAATTACAAAATGATTCTTCTATTTATAGGCAATTTGAGAATTGCTACTACATGGGCCGACTTACTTGCCGACTTACTTTCCATTAAACACTGCAATAACTATCTACCTAACAACTTAGCTTCTGAAATAAATTCGATTGAATTACGCTGCCTACATGTGGACTTTTCCTTCTTGTCAGACTGACAGACAAGATCGTGGATTCTACAGACTCTGACAGAGTCGGCTGGAGATCAAGTGCAGATCTGCGAGTAATTACATTTTTCCAACACTCCCCCTTAATTATGAACATATGGGGATTTTTAAAACAAAACTTACAAAATGTTTCAGAGCTTAGACATGCTCTGTTTATGACAGAGTTCACTATGGAGAACTTGTCATTCCAAGATAACTACGCAGATACTGGAATGTGTCCTTTTCCAATGGCTTTGTGAAGATGTCGGCCAGTTGGTCTTCAGACCTGCAAAATTCCAAACAAATTTCCTTGTCGTTCCCCAACTCTCTTATAAAATGAAACCTTGTGTCGATGTGCTTGGTTCTCTTGTGAAACACATGATTCTTTGATAATGCTATGGCTGAATTGTTGTCGCAGAATATTTTTGTCGGTTCTTGATGGTTCTATGAAAAGTCTTTTAAGACTCTCCTCATACAGACAGCTTGACATGCAGCACTTGTTGCTGCAACATACTATGCTTCAGCTAAAGATAGAGTTACTATGGGCTATTTCTTTGAAGCCCATGAAAAAACACCTGTACCAAAATGGAATGTGTATCCAGATGTGCTTTTCATGTCATCTATGTTGCCTCCATTGTCACTGTCAGTGTAACCAATGAGTTTAAAATTTTCTGAAGTTGAGTACATAATACCAAGGTCTTTTGTGCCACTTACATACCTCAGAATTCTTTTACCTACTTGCCAATGTGAGTCTTTTGGTGACTCCATAAACCTTGAGATTAGAATTACACCATACATAATGTCTGGTCTTGTTGCTGTCAAATACATAAGGCTGCCAACAAGCCTTTTGAACAGCGTAGGATCTACAGTGGATCCTTCATCATCCTTGCTCAATTTCAAACCTGTTATCATTGGTGTTGGGGCTGTCTTGTAGTTAGACATGTTAAACCTTTTTAAAACTTCACTTGCATACTTAGACTGTGATATAAAGATACCACTTTAAAACTGCTGAACTTCAATGCCCAGAAAAAACTTCATAAGCCCTAGATCAGTCATTTCAAATTCACTTTCCATGACTATTTTAAAATCTGCTATGCCATAATCACCAGTAAATATTAAATCATCTACATACAAGCAGACAATTAACATTTTACCTTGTTCATCGACTTTGGTGTACAAAGTTGGTTCACTTTCACTTCTATGAAATCCATTTTCAATGAGATAGGAATCAATATGGCTATACCAAGCTCTAGGAGCTTGCTTCAAACCATATAATGCCTTTTTCAGCCTGTACACTTTGTGCTCTTGACATGGAACTTCATACCCTTGTGGCTGTTCCACATATACTTCCTCTTCTAGATAGCCATTTAAGAATGCCGACTTGACATCCATTTGATGAATATGCCATTTGTTTTGTGCAGCAATGGCCAAAACTGTTCTGATTGTATCCATGCGTGCAACAAGTGTAAACGTTTCATTGAAGTCGATGCCGGGTTGCTGTGTGAACCCTCTTTCTACCATTCTTGTTTGTGCGTTTGCACATTCCCATCAGTATCTTTCTTTGTCTTATAAATCCATTTGACACTGATTACATCCTTGTCTTTTGGTACATCAACCAGTTCTCATGTCTGGTTTTTCTCAATGCGTTCTATTTCTTCATCCATGGCTTGTACCCATACTTCTTCTTCAACAGCTTCTTCAAATGTTAGTGGATCATATATAGGAGAAAATAATGCAAACATAGAGAATGAATTAGGTGTACCAGCTTCATATATCTCTCGTAGACTTCTTGTCTTCATCGGTTGTGTTGATGTCGACCTCGACGAAATGCTTGATGGATTCTGCTGTCCTCTTGGTGTACTTGTCGATGTAGCTTGAGCTGCTACTTGTGTCGATGGTCCTTGTGCTGAAACATGTCTTGGTGTTATGGGAGTCGACGGTGCTCTGACTGGTTGACTTACATGTGGTATTTGAACCACTTCCTCTTCCATATCATCATTGTCGATGTTCGACACAATCTTGACATTTGTGTCGACGGTTCCATCCCATGATTCATTCTCAACAAATTGAACATCCCGACTGATTATCACTTTCCTTGTGATGGGGTCATACAACTTGTATGCTTTTGTGTCTTCTGAATAGCCGACAAAAATACATTTCTATCCCTTCTTGTCTAGCTTCCTTCTCAGCTCATCTAGAATATGAGCATATGCAACACAACCAAAAAATTTTAAATGTGAGACACTATGAATCATACATGTCCATGCTTCTTGGGGAACTTTGTTCTTCACACTCTTTGTTGGACATCAGTTCATAATGTATACAGCATTTGCGACTGCGTCACCCCAATACTCATTTGGAAAATGCTTGGCTTCCAACATGCTGCGTGCCATCTCCATGATCGTTCTGTTCTTTCTTTCGGCTATGTCGTTCTGCTGAGGTGTATACCGTGCAGTGAATTGTTTCTGTATGCCATGGGTCTTGCAAAAAATTCAGAAATTCATTTGAAACATATTCACCTCCTTTGTCGGTCCTTAAAATCTTGATGCGGTGACCACTCTGGTTCTCCACGAGTGCCTTGAATTGCTGAAAATAACCAAATGCATCAGATTTGTGTTTCAAGAAATATACCCATGTCTTTCTTGACTAATCATCGATAAAGGTTAGAAATACTTGCACTCACCAATGGATGATGTCTTCATTGGACCACAAATGTCAGAGTGCACAATTTCAAGTGGTGTGAGTGCTCTATAGGACTTTCCTACTGGAAATGTCTCTCTGTGCTGCTTGCCAAAAATGTAGCCTTCACAAACCCTCTCTGGTCTATCGATCAATGGTAATCCCTTCACCATATTATTTGTGTGTAGTAGCTTCATCCCACCAAAATTCTGATGTCCAAATCTGAAATGCCACAACTAGGATTCATCCTGAACTTCTGTCTGAAATGCAGCTTGCAAATTAGCGCTGCAATTTTATTTCTTGTCAAGGATCTCGATTGTTTCTTCTCTTTCTACCTTGAATGCAGCTCATGTATTTGTCTTCCCTTTTATGTTGGGAACTATCCTCAATGGAATCAAGTGGTTGCTTGTCATTGGCACTTTTGATATCAGCTGGTCGCATGGACGCTTGTCTTTGATCACACAGTGTTCATCTTCCATGTAGACTTTGTAGCCTTTTTGTAACAACTGTCCAATGCTTAACAGATTATGTTTCAGACCTTCGACATGATAGATATCAGGGATATACTTACTCTCCCCCTGTTTGGTTAGAATATCAACAGTGCCTTTTCCTAAGACAGTAACTTGGACATTGTTTCCAAGTGTAACATCAGTTTTAACTGAAGCGTCTAGACTGGAAAACAGATCTAAATTACCAGTCATATGGTTGCTGCATCCTGAGTCTAAGTACCATATGTCATGTGGACTTTCTTGAACAGCATTGCATTCAAGTGGAGATGTCGATGCCATTAAAATTGCACCTGTCGAAGTGTTGGTGTTGGTCGACTAACTTGGGCTTTGCCTTCCTTGGTCATATTGCTTATTCCTGCATTCATATGCATAATGACCAAACTTCTTACAGTAATGACATTGAATTTTTGATTTATCAAACCTATGGCCACTTGGCTGACTTGGGTTTTGGTTATCTCCTCTGCCACCGACATTTGCAGAACTTCTGCCTCGTCCTCCTCTTGAAGAACTTCTTCCTCTGCCTCTGAAGTTGTTTCTCCCCCTGCCTCTACCACATATTATGAATGATTGTGCTGCAAATGCACCTTCCAATGATGTCTGTGATCTGTTGATTCTGTGTTCATGATTGATGAGTGAAGCTTGCAGCTCATCAATACTAAATGTTGACATGTCTGTGTGTTCCTCTAAGGTCACAACCAAGTTTTCAAATATTGGGGGAAGACTTCTGAGAATTTTTTCAACAACCCTTTGGTCTGATACGGGTTCTCCATGAGATTTCAGTTGGTTTATCAACCCAACAACTCTGGTGTAGAATGTGTCTACATTCTCTGAATCTTTCATGCATAGAGATTCAAAATCTTTTCTCAGAATCTGCAGCTTGGATGTCTTTACCTTATTCAACCCTTGATAAGCAGTCTCCAATGTATCCCATGCTTCCTTGGCATTAATCTTTGCTGATATTCTTGGGAGTATGCTCTCATGCGTAGCTTGATGTATGAAAAAAAGAGCTTTTCCATCTTTCTTCCTCTGTTCTCTCAAGACATCTTTCTCAGCCTGTGTGAGATTGTTATATGCTGCCATGTCTGCTGGTTCTGCATAACCATGCTGGACTTTCTCCCAGACATCTTGACCTATGAATAAAGCCTTTATTATTAAATACCAATATTCATAATTCTTTCCTGTAAAACTCGGAGGTTGCAATGAACCAGAAGTGGAAGCCATTTTTAATTTTTTTAATTAACTTTCCTTAGAAAATTAATTTCCACTTTTTAAGACAAGATTTCTTTCCTAAAATCTTGGGCTTTTCTAAACCTTTCTCTGATGTAACCTCGCTCTGATACCAGATAGCCAAAACCGAGCCGACTAAACTTGGGTTTAGGGCTCAGTCAATATTTAAAAATTTCACTTTTCACTTCGACCGGTTTTTTTTCTTCGACCATTTCGGTTGGTGCGACCGAGTTAATACTTGCGATCAAGTTGGTTGGTGCGACCAAGTTATCTGTGATCAAGTTGATAGCTGCGATCAGCTTATCTGCGATCAAGTTGATATCTGTGATCAACCTATCTGCGATCAAGTTGATATCTGCGATCAACTTATCTGCGATCAAGTTGATATCTACGATCAACTTATCTGCGATCAAGTTGATATCTACGATCAACTTATCTGCGATCAAGTTGATAGCTGCGACTAGGTTGGTAGGATATGTTTCTTAGTCTAAAGACTTAAGAATTTACAAATTATTCTACCTGTGAGTAAAATAAAGTAAACTACTCACTTTTACAAATCCAAATAACTTATAACAAAAACATATGCCCAAATATGTAGGAAGATTTGAATCGACCAAGTTGCCGTAAAACCTCATACTTTCACGTGGTGAGATTTTTATGGGTTCTTGTTCTTTTAATTATTAGTAATTGTAAAAGACATTTGCAGAAGTAAATATGGAAACATGTGCAGCCAAATAATCATGAATTCAACCAAAAACTATTTCATATATTTAACTATGCGGTCTACGGAGCTTCAACTCTTCGACTAAGTTAGATGCACAGAAGCTTGAGCTTCGACTGCTCTTTCTCACCCTGAGTTCCTCTCCTTTGTGTGACTGTCTCTATGTCTCCTTTTTCTGTCTGTAAACTAAATTACAAAATGCTTCTTCTATTTATAGGCAATTTGAGAATTGCTACTACATGGGCCGTCTTACTTGCCGACTTACTTTCCATTAAACACTGCAATAACTATCTACCTAACAACTTAGCTTCTGAAATAAATTCGATTGAATTACGCTGCCTACATGTGGACTTTTCCTTCTTGTCACACTGACGGACAAGATCGTGGCTTCTACAGACTCTGACAGAGTCGGTTGGAGATCAAGTGCAGATCTGCGAGTAATTACATTTTTCCAACAATAACCAGTGAGGGTTCCTATGTTTGTAGGTACTGTTTCATCGCGATAGCGCGATATTTGATGTTACAGACCTTTCCAGAATGATGCAAGTAGTCGTACGGCCTCACCCCGCGACATTTGTTTAATTGATCTTCATACAAAAGAATACTGGAGGAATCTTACTGAAGAATATTGGAGGAATCTCGATCTTGAATTCTCCATTTTGATATGTTTCTACTATAATGGATACCGTCAACGTCTTCCTGTTGATGCCATCTAACTTTGTCGTCAACATCTTCCTATTGAGGCCGTCATTGTAGGAATTAATGTATATATCTAACTTTGTTGTTTCTGCTCTGGCAAGGGCATCACATAAACCTACAAATACCCATTAATCCCATAACCATATTTTGTAGGCATCCAATTTTCAGCATCCGACATCTTGTGGCACACGAGTTTACTTTAGAGAACATCTTGTCTCACTCGACGTATATATCCAACTATATATGCTTACGCTTCCCACTACGATGGATATAGCCGTTGAGTCTTTTAAGTCTACTTTTTATGGTCTCAACGGCTTTGGTGTATATAGCCAGATCTTCTTTTTAACTGGCTTCCCACTACGATGGATATAGCCGTTGAGTCTTTTTTTCATGTCCCCAAGTTGGTGCTTTTCTAAATGTGTTAGATTTGCTTTTAAATTTTAAAGCCTTTTTTACAAAGGTTTGTATTAAACCCCCCCAAAAAAAACTGGCATAGGGTGAAGTAAAGATTTTTTTTACAAGGTTCATATTAAAACCAAAAAAAATGAGCTGGGCATAGCGTGAAGGAAAGTTATGAAGTGGCCATAGTGAATGTGACAATACAGTAAAAATATTCTCAATTTAAATTTCACATTTTTTAAAATATCATTTTAATTTAGGTTATCTAGGAACTTCACATATTTTAAAAGACAATTTGGGTTATTTATGTCCTCTTTTTCTGTAGGTGTAATTGAACATTTTACTATTAATAAAATCATTTTCCTCTAGTGTGAGAGTGTAATTCCAAAACATAATCATAAAAAAAATTATATTTATGGATATGGTTTGTTTTGATTATATTGATTGACATTGTATTTATTTTAGTGAAAGAAATTAATTGATATAATTGTATGTAGAGTTTATACATTATTGATAGAAATTCAATTCACATGATTGTATATGGAACTATATCTACACAGTATATTAATCAATCAAACTTAATATAAAATAATAGTAACTTAAAATAACAACTTAGAAAAAACATTACACAATTTATGAAACAAGATATTCACATTGTGGATATTAGAAAAAAAAAAGGATTTCAATAACCAAAATATATTTGGAGATTGCATACATTCAAACCGAGTTATACTCACATGGTCACTTTCATTAATCAAAGAGTAGTTAATTGCACCAACTAGATGTTTTCCCAACATTTGAACCTCCCTGCAAGTTAGTGATTAACCTACCATTATCATTGCATCCTTGATCAATAACTCTTCAACCAATGCACAACTTCAATTTTGGGGCATATCATGTGTGGAAAAGTCTAACTATCCACACCAATATTATTAAAAACATAATGATGGTACACATTTTGGGGACAAAATACTGTATATCTGGTTATGAGATGAAGATTAATATTTTCTAAGGTCGCTCCTATTTCTAGAATCAACAACCATTTCTCATTAAATAAATCAATTATTAGAATGATATTAAAATTATTTTCAATTTCTATGAGAAATACCATTTCTTATTGTTTGGAGATCCATTTTTGTTTTGGTTCATTTTTCTAGGAACATTTATGAATGTGGGTGACCATATTTTACAATACATAAATGGCACACTCGTAGATGGAAAATTGAATGTTGTAGAAAGAATTGTAGAGCATATCATATGTTTCTTTCATTGAATTATACCATCATAATCTTGGACATAATTTTCCATTTTACATTGTAAATCATTTTTGTTGTTGTTGCCAATAAGAAATATACTATTACACTACATTATTTTTATTTGGGTTGTTTTCTATTATAAGCATTTTTTTATTATCAAATTCGTAATTGTGAAATGTAAATATGTATATGTGTACTTTGGTATGTATGCATATATGTGAAATTGGATGTATGTACTTATGTAATTGTGAAATGACTAATATATTTTTCCAAATCAAATGAAAAATATATCCTGAAATTATGATTAATATAATTTTTCAAATAAAATGACTTTTAGTATTAAATGGTAAGAAATTTAATTCATTTCAAAATTAGATATAAACAATTTTGTCATTAATGAATTTTAACTAATACTTTGTAAATAATAATATATAAATACCAACCTATATGCATGTAACATATAATTCTATTTCCGAATAGGATTTTGATGAAATAAAGCTTATAGAAATAACACTAAACATTTGTATTTTTCAATAATGCTTTGTGTTGCAAAAAGAAAAGGAAAAGCAAATAACAATATTTTATTTTTCTTTGGGTTGCTCTCTATGAGCATTTTTTATATTAAATTTATAATCGTAAAATTTATGTATGTGTGTATAATGTATGTATGTACAATACACTTGGAAGTATTTATGTATGTAACTATGAAATCATGAAATTGTATTTTATTCAAGTTTTTTGTTCCTATGATTTAATGGTAAGTGTAATATTTAAGAGTAAGGGTGATTTTTATGGTTGTAGCGTGTAAATATTGAATTATTCCCATGTATTGTTTGTAAAATTAAATGGCTATGAATCATTGTTTTATAATTGGTAATTGCAAACTTTTGTAAAGAGTAATTCTAAATTTTAGCGTTGTAGATTGTAAATATTAAATTATAATTGAACATAGTTGATTTTAAATTTAAAATGGAAATGGGATAAGTAACATGAACATAAGATAAAATTTTAGCTTCTATTTGTAAAACATAAATTCTATTTCTGTAACTATAAACTATACGATCATCAACATAAACATGGACATAAAATAAAACAACATACATGAACATAATATATATAACATGTATACACTCATCATCCAAAACATACACCTAAATTTTATTACCTCGCCGATATAAACATAAGATAAATTTAAAATGCATGTACATCTACATAAACATAAAGATAACATAAATAAATCATGTCGACAAAAACATAAGATGGTATATATATCCATGAAAAAAAATATGATATCAAAACGTACCAAGACTCAAGTCCACAAAAATTATATATATATATAAGTGTTTCAACACATGAACAAGTATCATACCCTAATCCCAATGATGAGTTGTGTGGCCATTCCCACCATTAGTATCATTTGCACTAGACCTCTTGTGCAAGAACTCTAGTGACATGTGATGAAAACTATTTTCAATAGATGCAAACTGTAAAAATTAAAATTTCAAACTCTATTTCAGTTAGTTAGATTTTAGTACCTGCAATTTACAATATGAAATAACGTTAAAAATTTAAATGGATGGATCAACTTAACTGAATTGATTCCATACACATTTTGTCCAAATCATGTTGTGTGGCATCTACAAGACTTTGCTGAGTCGACGGAACCTTTCCCTGACGATACTGAGTCCTGGCCTCCCACTCATCTGTGAACAAGATGGAATTTTCAACACCATGGTGTACAACACATTGTGTATTTTCACATCATGTATGTAATCAAAACATAAGTGAACTCACAGAAATTAAACACTAACTTGTGTTCTATAAATTCTAATAAAACATAAATTACAACACCTCATCGACATGCCACTAATGGTAAGAACATGGCGGATACTATGAATGTTTATTCTCTACATTCACTTTACAGTTTTATTGTACAATTTGACTAAGTGACATAATAAAAGTCACGATAAAATAATTGCAATTATATGCATCTCTATAATTTATGAAGTTAGGATGAAGGAACTAGTGTATTTACTACATAGTCAACATCGGGGGAAATGAAGGATGGCGTTGTGTTTGCAAATTAGAGTTGAGTACATCGATAAATACGCTCCTCTAAATAGGGAAACAAAAAATGAATTAGTATTATTTTATATGTATGTCTATCTGAAAGATGCAAATTTTAACGATGTATAATGAAAAAACTAAAATATATAAATATAGGTCTACACTCTTGATGGTGGTCAACATCTCTCATATAGTCGATAGTAGAAGTATTAGTCACTAATAGCATACAATATGAAATCATCATGCTCAAGCTTACTCACGATTGACTCATCAATCCTTTATAACTCACGAACTATGGTTTAGGACGTAGTCTGGACCTCTCCTCATAGATGGAAACTAAGACACTACCCAATGCAATTCACATGGATCCTTCCAATAGATTGCATGTATCCACTATGAGTTACTATGGCTTTAAGAA
>LPNX011097639.1:106720-178970 GCA_001517045.1 Pseudotsuga menziesii | reverse complement strand
AAAATTCCACCATTTGCATACCAAACAAGTGGACCAACGCAAACATATTCATTATTTTTTGGGAAAAAAATAACATACCAACCTTAGAAGAACCTTGTTTTTTGGGATTTATGCTTAGTTTCCATAAATAAAAGTTATATATTCCAGAAGGTAATCCAATTGTCCATGTTTCATATTCTTACGTCATATTCCAAAAAGTTGTGTAGGTGCCTCTAATATTGCTTTTTGACATTCAGATTTATGTTTTTCCAAAGTCCATTGCAACGAACACGTCACAAGTGACCAGCATTAGCTTGCACCAACCCCAAGGTAGAGAGGCACCCTGAGGCAAGGCAGTGCTCAACGTGGTGGTTCCAGGTGGAAGGTAAACCTAGGGAAACATGTGGCTATGTTGTGCAGGTCTCAATGCCAATGCAGTGCATGATTGATGACAGGGAATCCTATGTGGTCTCTGAGCACTTAGCCTCTAGGACAAACAGGGGTAGGATAAACCACTACTTGATGATTAAAAACATGATGGGCATGTTAATTGAGTATTTGAAAAAAAATGGAGTAGAGCCAGGGAGACGATAAGGTATCGGGGCTTGTCTGACTCTGAACTAACAAGCAATTGAACAAGCTGGAAGCCAATTTCAGTTGGAGGAATTATTGCACTGCTCGAGGTGTTGGGGAGACATATGTAGGTAGAAATGAGGAGCAACATGGCATGGTTGGCATGAATTCCGAAGCGGCTTGTTAAATTTCCATATGCTTAGCTAAGACATTAGTATTTCATTACATTTTCATGAGAAAAGCATATAAACATGATCACTGAAAGATAGACAAGAACAACCATGAAAAAAAAAGGAACATAAATATTTATCTTGGGAAAACCCTAAAGGGAAAAACCCAGCAAAAGCTTCCTCAATATAGATGCCCCAAAAAGATAAAACCGGCAAGAAGATCAAAGCCCGATCCTCCTCCTTCTCCAGCCTTCTCTTCTCCACTAATGCGCTACACAAGTGAGAGTGTGTGTGTCTCAAATGAGGAGCACTACACCTCTATTTATATTCATCCGTTCACTTAAGTTAGCTCATTTGACATGTAGGATCGAGTTAAATCATGTAGGCTCGAGTTACACATGTAGGCTCAAGTAACCACACTGGGGTGCTAATGACCCACCTTTACAATTAGAGGGGACTACCTCAAGACTCTTATTAACTCTTTCGATTAGGAGCATCGGGGTACAATGTAATACAAATGGTTCTCCTGGTAGTACCATCGGGGACCACAAAAAGATACATATAGAATATTCTTCGAAGTTACAATATTTCAACACTCCCCCTTAACGAGAAGGGTATTCTACAGCAACATCAACAACAACAAGAGTAGAGATAGGGGACATCATCAACATCAGCAGGGTAACACATCTATAAATCATTGGAATATTTTCAACATCATGTAGTCTTCATCTTCAATATTTAGTCTTCATCATCAGCAACATCTTCAGTCTTTGATCAACAACATCTTCAACATTTTTGATCTTTCAATTAGCAACGACATCTTTAGCACTTGGACCTTTCGATCAGCAACATCTTCAGCACTTTGACTATTCGATCAGCAATAACATATTCAGCATTTTGACCTTTCGATCAGCAACATCTTCAGCACTTTAACTTTTCGATCAGCAGCAACATCATCATATTATGATCTGTCGATCATAAAAATCATCATCATCATCATCATACTCTGATCTTTCGATCAGTATGTCATCATCATCATCAGCAACAACCTGCAATCCACAACTCAAAGACAAAAAGTCTTTGGATCACTTTTGGACTTAAAGTCCAGGGATGATACAATCCCACCACATTCTCTGCAACTGAAGTTACGAAATTGATTACGAGAGAATCAGTCCCTATCACTTTAGGACTATGTCCAAGGATGATGCAATCCTACCACATTCTCGAGGACCGAAGCCATCGGATTGATTACAGGAGAATCAGTCCCTATCACTTTAGGACTATGTCCAAGGATGGTGCAATCCTACCACATTCTTGAGGACCGAAGCCACCGGATTGATTATGGGAGAATCAGCCCCTATCACTTTAGGACTATGTCCAAGGATGATGCAATCCTACCACATTCTCGGGGACCGAAGCCACCGGATTGATTATGGGAGAATCAGCCCCTATCACTTTAGGACTATGTCCAAGGATGATGCAATCCTACCACATTCTCGGGGAACGAAGCCACCGGATTGATTACAGGAGAATCGGTCCCTATCACTTTAGGACGATGTCCAAGGATGATGCAATCCTACCACATTCTCGAGGACCAAGGTCACCGGATCTATTATGGACAGATGTCCTGGGATGATACAATCCCTCTTCATTCTCAAAGACCGAGGTCTCCGAATCACTTTAGGGCAAGTTCCCAGGGATTATACAATCCCTCCACGTTCTCGAGGACCGAGGTCACCGGATCTATTATGGACAGATGTCCCAGGATGATACAATCCCTCTTCATTCTTGAAGACCGAGGTCTCGGGATCACCTTAGGGCAAGTTCCTAGGGATGATACAATCCCACTGCAACATCACTACTTCCCCTTTCAGGGAAGATCTTTTCGAACCACACCAAGCTTGTCTGGAGAGTGTTCGAACTTCACTCGGGACAGAGGCTTTGTCAACACATCAGCAACTTGTTCATCAGTACTCACATACTGGAGCTTTATGGCTCCCTTCTGCATCATATCTCGAATGTAGAAATATCTGATTTCTATGTGCTTTGATCTGTCATGAAACACAGGGTTCTTTGTCATCTTTATACAACTTTGGTTATCACATAGAATCACAGTAGTGTCCAACTCTAGGTTGAATAATCCTGACATTAGCTTCCGAAGCCATATGGATTCACAACTAGCAGAGCAAGCTGCTATATATTCTGCTTCAGCTATGCTTAGTGCAACACTGGATTGCTTTCTGTTAAACCATGAGATCATAGCAGATCCCACACTATAACATCCACCTGATGTGCTTTTTTCTATCTGAGATACTTCCGACCCAATCTGCATCTGTATAGGCATACAATCTATACTCATGGCTATTATCATAATATAGACCAAAGTCTATAGTTCCTTTCAAATATCTCATCACATGTTTTGCAGCTACCAAGTGAACCCGTCTAGGTTGAACTAGATATTGACTTAAGGTGTTCACAGCAAAATAGATGTCTGGCCTGGTATTTTTCAAATACATCAATGACCCAATGATCTGTCTGTAATGAGTTACATCCACAAACTCTGATGAGTCATCAGTTAACAACTTCAGGTTGGAATCCATGGGTGTGGACAAGGCTTTGCATTCCAGCATGTTGAATCTTTTCAATATCTCTACTGCATACTTTCCCTGATTGAGAAAGATTCCTTCTGAACTTTGCCATACTTCCAGACCTAGGAAATAGTGCATTAACCCAAGGTCTTTCATCTCAAATTCTTCTGCTAGTCTCTTCTTTCTTTTCATAATCTGTTTCTCATTTCCTGTCAAGAATAAATCATCCACATATAGTAGTAGGATGACAGGTTCATCTTCTACAACCTTGAGGTAAAGGTTAGGATTAGCTTTACTCTTGGTAAATCGCAAGCTTGACAAAAAACTATCCATCCTCTCATACCAAGCTCTAGGAGCTTGTTTAAGACCATACAAGGCGTTCTTCAACTTGCATACATGAGTATGTCTATCTTCAACTTCAAATCCTTGAAGCTGTTCTATGTAAACTTCTTCTTCGATAACACAATTCAGAAAAGTTGTTTTCACATCCATCTGGTGTAAGTCCCACTTCATTATGGATGCAAGTGCCATGATAGTTCTAATAGAAGTATATCGTGCTATAGGAGAAAATGTCTCTTCATAATCAATTCCCTCTTTCTGAGAGAAACCTATGGCCACAAATCTTGCTTTATACTTCTCGATACTTTCGTCAGCTGCATGCTTTATTTTCAATATCCATTTGGAGGATACTATACTCTTTCCTTTTGGTTTGGGAACTATATCCCATACATCATTCTTCATTATTGACTGGTATTCTTCAGTCATTGCTTCTACCCATTCTTTCTTATGTACCGCTTCTTCATAGTTTGTAGGTTCTTGTTCTACCAGATCACACATCAAGTATTAGGTTTCTTTCTTTCCCTTGTAGAGCCTTCAGGAGCTCCATATCTTTTTGCCTCTCGTAAAATTTCTCTTGTCCAAGCAGGCTTTCTTTTTCTTGATATCTCCATCATGGGAGATTCTTGTGGTTCTGCCATGCCATGTTCTTTAGGAGCTTCATCTTTAGGGAGACATGTAGTTTCTTTATTTATGGGTGGTGTCTCCTCTTCATACACTTCTTCAAGTTGGCACTTCCTGGATCTCTTGAGAGTTTCCTCTTCATCAAATGTCACATATCGACTGATTTCCATGTGGTGGAATCCAGGAATGTAGATTCTGAATGCTTTGGATACTTCACAATATCCAACAAATATCCCCTTCTTTCCGGAAGGGTCTAATTTGGTTCTTTTCTCTTTTGGAATATGGATATATACTGGACAACCAAATATCTTGAGGTGACTTACCTTAGGCTTCTTTCCCGTGAATATCTCTTCTAGAGTTTTGAACCCAAGAGCACTATAAGATATTCTATTTTGTACATACACAGCAGTTCTTATCGCTTCTGCCCATAGGTGCATTGGAAGATCTTGATCATATATCATTGTCTTCACTGCCTCCATGATGGTTCTATTCTTTCTTTTCGCTACCCCGTTCTATTGGGGATTGTAGGGAGTATTTAGTTCCCTCTTTATTCCTGCATATTTGCAAAAGGCATCATACTCTTTCGAGGTGTACTCTCCTCCATTGTCTAATCGAAGAATATTAATTTTCTTGTCAGAAAGATTCTCTATCAAGGCTTTGAACTCCTTGAATTTCTCAAACACTTCACTCTTTGCCTTCAAGAAGTATATCCAAGTCTTTCTTGAAAAATCATCAATAAATGTGATATAATATTCAAATCCACTTAAGGATGTGGAAGACATTGGACCACATACATCTGAATGAATCAATTCCAACGTACCTTTTGTTTTTGTTTCACTCTTCGGGAATGGATTCTTGATGTTCTTTCCCTTCGCACATCCTTTGCAAATGCCTTCATGCTTGATCTTCATGTCTTGTAATCCCGTCACTACTTTGTTCACATGAGGTAGAGCCTTGTAATTGATGTGGGCAAGCCTTCTATGCCATAGTTCACTAGGGTCAGTGGACTCATGCACAAAGGTTGTTTCTGAGTGCCCCTTGAGTTTATACAAGCCCCCTTCTTCTTCACCAATGATGATTGCATCTTCAATATTCTTTCCTTTGGGCCACATAAGTACTTGACCATCTATGAAAGCAACTCTGAATCCTTTCTTATCTAAAGCTGAGATAGAAAGTAAATTTTTCTTTAAACCAGGTACATATAATACATATTTCATTTTTAAGGGATTACCTGATTCAAGTTTGTATCTTGCTTCACCAACTCCTTTGATCGGATATTGATAGTCATCTCCTAGGGATACTTTCTGAGGAGAGCTCTTTTCTTCAAGTTTGGATAGAGTTTTCTTTTGTCCTGTCATGTGCTTTGAAGCACCACTATCAATAAGCCAAGTGTCTTCTACAGGAGTCACAGACCTAGAGAGAGCATAAAACAGTACATATTCTTCCACATCTTCTTCTCTTGCTTGCTTTCTCGAAGGTCCTTCATCTTCTTCTTCTCCATCCTCATCTTCAGCTAGATGAGCATGAAATATTTTGTTGTTGTTGATCCTCTGCTTATATTCTTGCTTCTTTATAGGACAATTTCTGGCAATGTGTCCTATCTTGTCACAGTGGAAGCATTGAAAACCAGAGTAGTCCTTACTTGATAGACTTTCTTTCGATCTTTGGAATCTTCTGGGAGGTTGATGCTCTTTGTGACTTCCCTTCTTGAAGATAGCTTGATTCCTTGTTCTTTTTCTGGTATGAGTGGCTAGGGCTTGATCATCCTCTTTTAGTAAGGCTTCTCTATTTGCCACTCTAGTCTCCTCTTGAATGAAATCTTCCCATACCACATCAAACTGCATGCTTTCCTTCCTGGCACACATCATTTGAATGAATGATTCCCATGGTCTAGTGAGACCATTGAGAGCAGTCATAACCATTTCATCTTCATCAAGCTTATCTCCAATAGCTTCTAGTTTCTCTTTGATCTAGGAAACCCTTGAAAAGTAGTCTTGGATGGTATCTCCATGACTCATCTTGGTGCTCTTCAATTGAGCTCTTAGATTCATCTTCATGTTGATGTTTCTTCCCTCAAACATTCTGGAAAGGGCATCATACATTTCTTTTGGAGTCTTCTTGGATGACACTTGAGGAATAAAGTGATCCTTAATGGAGTCAACAATAATTCTTTGTGCCCTAATCATATCCTTTCTGTGCTTCTCCTTGGCTTCAGCTTGTTCAAGTTCTGAAACTTCCTCTTTGACATACTTATCAAGATCATTCTCTTGGAGAATGAGACCAATCTTGTATTTCCATGCTCGAAAATTCTCTATGCCTTCTAGCTTGTCTTCAAGCTTAGTGCTTGAAGTCATCTTGCTAGAGAATTACAAAAAAATTGAAATTTTGTGGAATGAGAAACTGACCTTACCAGGAGATGTGCTTTAATGAGGTGAGATGACTGATGTACTTGGATTCTGGAAGTCTCGATTCTTCACCTTTCAAATCAGACGATTCAACTTCTGCAAAAATGTCTGTCAACATTTCTATGATATCTCCGTAATTTCTGCCCCTCTGTGTCTGAAATTTCGCACCGAGGTAACCTCATATTTCCCTGATCCAATGCCATAGGTTTCATCAAAATTAGTTTCACCAATTTGGATTTATGATCCTTTTCCCAAGGTGACCTGTTACAGGACTGCTCAGAACAGTGAAGTTGTACAACATGCCATGTGTCACTGTTTCATATTCTGGGTCTAAACTTTGGACCAAAGAAATTACATTCCATGCCCTTTGTGGAAAATCTTCATAAATTCTATTTGGACCTCTGTAGCCAAATATATAGCAAATTTTCCCAGGTGTCCTGTTTAGGGATGATTTCTGGAAGAGGCTGGAAAACCCTAACTTGGAGGGATCATATCTCCCAGAAAATAGAGAATCTAAGGCTGATTTTTGGACAAAATGAACAGAAGGGTTTTATCTTCGGCCTCTACAATTTTCAGCTCTTGAACCTTCGCCAATATCGGGATATAGCGAATGTACCAAAACTTAGCAGTTTTGGTATTTAGGGTTTTTCTATCTCAGGGTCAAACTAGGGTTTGACTTTCCTGGAGTTTCACCCAACCAAAAAACTTGATACAGGTATCTAGGCTTTGATTTTAATGAGGAGAGCAATCCTATGCTGAGCTCACTCAAAAAATTCTTCTTCTGCAAGAAGCCCTAATTTCCCACACTGAAAACTGAAAATGCTTGGAATCGAATTTCACTTCGACAGAAAGATGCGCCTTTTAATGGAGAGTCATCCTAGCCTTCTTTTGCTGATCAATTGTGGAGAGAGAACCAAAAAGTAAGAAGCCCTAGATTCTATAGCTACACAATGTCTTCTTTTCAGGGTGGCTCTAATACCATGTTAAATTTCCATATACTTAGCTAAGACATTAGTATTTCATTACATTTTCATGAGAAAAGCATATAAACAGGATCACTGAAAGATAGACAAGAACAACCATGGAAAAAAAAGGAACACAAAGATTTATCCTGGGAAAACCCTAAAGGGAAAAACCCAGCAAAATCTTCCTCAATATAGATGCCCTAAAAAGATAAAACTAGTAAGAAGATCAAAGCCTGATCCTCCTCCTTCTCCAGCCTTCTCTTCTCCACTAATGCGCTACACAAGTGAGAGTGTGTGTGTCTCAAATGAGGAGCACTACACCTCTATTTATATTCATCCGTTCACTTAAGTTAACTCATTTGACATGTAGGCTTGAGTTAAATCATGTAGGTTCGAGTTACACATGTAGGCTCAAGTAACCACACTGGCGTGCTAATGACCCACCTTTACAATTAGAGGGGACTACCTCAAGACTCTTATTAACTCTTCCGATTAGGAGCATCGGGGTACAATGTAATACAAATGGTTCTCCCAGTAGGACCATCGAGGACCACAAAAAGATACATATAGAATATTCTTCGAAGTTACAATATTTCAACCCGGCCCAGAGGTCTGTTGCGCACGTTCGGGAGAACCAGGAGAACATTAAACCCATGACACCAGTGACAACTGCCCCCTTGCTTGCGAAAAGGGTGCATGAGGAACCAGAAGGAGATAAGGCTTCAAGACCTCTTCCGAAGCCTCAACTGGTTAGCCAGTCCCCTCACGCGCGTGATGATGAATATGGACCCTGCCCCATTTTGGAGGAAACACCGACCACGACTAATGGGGAAGCTACCACCTAAGATAGTCATGGTTATCCTGGGTTCTCTCTATCTTTCAGTCTTTTTGGATTTTCTGATAAACATTTACTTTGTTTTTATGTCAATTAGCACATAAACTTGTCTAAATTGTAATATGTGAGTTGGATTACAATTCAAAATAAGGTCTACTATTATTTTTGCTAAATTTAAACAAAAATTTATGTTTTTTATTTAAATGTTAAAAATTAATTAAAAATAATAATATATATAATAAAAAGTATAATAACTAAATTGTTCAAAATATTGTGTTTAAATAAAAAATATTAATTATTTTTATTATTAAATAATATTTGTAGAAATCATTAAACTTATTGTTATTAAGGATGAACTCACCCAACCATTAGGTATGTGAAATGATATTCTGCTATAGAAAAACTTTCTAGAAATCATCCAATAAAGTAAACTTATTGAATAAGGATGAACTCACATACGGTATATATATATATATATGAATGAGTGTGTGTTTTTTATTATTTAATATTTTTTATTTTTGGCATTATAGTTTAAATCAGGTATAATTAATTGTTTCAAGGATTTGGTCCAATTAAAAAGGAGTGTGGTTTTTTTATTATTTAATATCTTTATTTTTGGCATTATAGTTAAAATCAAGTATAATTAATTATTTCAAGGATTTGGTCCAATTCAAAAAGAAAATTAAATTTAAAAAAAATAATAATATATTTTAAAAACTTCAATTTATTATACAATTATATATAAAACTTTATAAAAACATAGGAAAAAATGTTTTAAACTACTAATTAATTAAAAGTGGATTGCAAACCAATTGCTATATAATTCAGTGGGAAAGTACAATAAATGAATCAATGTAAAAATAATTTGAGTCCAATAAAAATAATTTACATAAATTTTTTTTCATGAAAAATATCATAATTTTATCAAAATAAAATTATATAGTTTATTAACATCTCGGTCATTACATTTCGTATATGAGAATTTTTACTTATAGGATCATTGCATCTATAACTAGATGAAGACTATTCATCCTATCAGTTAAATATATCTAATTAAAGGTCATGTTGATCTATCAACTCTGCATAGTCGAAAGAAACTTAAATGGAAAGTATATGGACATTGACGACCCAGGGGAGTCATCTGGCCATCATTCATCTCCCATCTATCAGAGAATCCTGCTGGAAAGAGCAAGCCTTTCTTGGACAGGCCATCAGCCACTGCATTAGCTTCTCGGAATATATGTTGAAAAGAAAGAAAAGAGAAGTGGGTCCTCACTCTGTCAATGTCCTTAAAGAGAGGAAGAAGAAAGATATTCACCGGGGCCTTATGCTTTTTAAGACAATCCACAACCAACAAAGAGTCACCAACAACCTGTAGTCTATCCACACCAAGTTCAAGAGCGAGCCTCAATAGGATGTTGGCAGCCACGAATTCAGCCTTGTTATTGGAGGCTTCCCCCAACCCAACAGCAAAATGGATGGACCTAGATGGGGATAGGTGGATAATACCCCCAGCTCCACACAACCGTGGCCAGCCTTGAGAGGCACCATCAACAAAGTCCCATGGAAAGTTGTCATCCACAATGGCTGCAAAGATGATTCAAGGAGGTTTAAGGGAGATCGGTTGTCACATACCCCAATTTTGTAAAATAATGTTAATTGTTTTAATTTGATTTCCTAAAACATTATGTTAAATTTAATGCTAAGTAGGAACTGATGACTTAGCAGAGTCAAGAGAAGTGGAATGTAATTCTGAATATTTTATTATTAATAAATAAAAAGTGGAGACAACAGCATGGGAGAGCTGTTAATAAGAGTGTTACTGGTCAAACTGGTGGAAGGAACTAGGTGGAGGGCAAAAGATAAGTGGCAGCATCCTCAAACACTTCCTATGTTGCAGGTGGCAACTTCCCTATATTTGGGGTCATGATCCCCCAATAAAGTGGGATCAGAGCAGGTGGCTCAATAAATGACAATCAACCCACAAAGACCTAGGCAATCTTTTAAAAGTACCCAATGAATAGAGTTGAGGTTGCTTAGATATTTTCCAGGAGAAGAATCATTCAGGAGGAATGCTAATCAAGGAATTCATTGGGGAAAAAGGGAAAACTGAAAGGAAAGGGTTTTGAGAGATAATCTGCAGTAACTTGGTCTGATACAGCTTGCTAGCTGAGAGAACTTACTGATAAGTTCAGGATTGGTATTGAGTTTGAAGACTGGTACTTGATTATTGATGCACCTAGTTCCAGCCAGGGAGACCAGAGCAAGCTCGGGGGTCCTTAGGAGTCGCTGTTTGAGCGCCCTCCAGGAGTTGGTAGGGAGGAACGGCCTCCCATCGTTGTTGTCGTCCAAGCTCAGAGAACAGGTTCTGTTATTATTTAAATTTCTGTGTTGTTATCTGAGTATGATTGAATGTTGTAGTGTAGCTCATCATGTAGAAACTTAGATGGTTTAGTAATGAAGTTGTTCTTAGCTTGTTTACTAATAGAATTAGTTTGGTGAGAAATAAAACCCTACCTGTGTTTTTCCTCATCTGGAGTGATCCAGACCGTACTCCAGCACAGGTGGTGAAATTCTAAATAAAGATAGTATGATGAAAATGCAGAATAAAATGTTAGTGGAATTATAGAATATATTTTCCTTTTGTTTTGTTATCAGAAGTAGTATTCAACTTGGACTAAAACTATTAGTTTATTAGAAACAGAGAAAGAGCCATATTATTTACTGATAATAGTTTGTGTAAGTAGAGAAAACAGTTCTTGATACAATAATTACTTTCAGTAATCTTATTGCTTATTTGAATTCAAGAGAAGAGTATAATAGTTAAAACTAGAGTAGGGTTAAGCTAAATGAAAATGCTTTACAACTTTACAGTTTACTTCTTTCCAGTTTTAACTAATGCATGTGTAATAATCAAATTGAAAGAAAGAATAGCTAGAATCCCGAATTACTTCTACAAATAATTTAGTTGGTAGAAAAAATTATTTATGGAAAGTAATATATGTTATTCATTCATTTATGTTTTATCTAGCTAAGTATAAACAAAAATATACAATTACCAACCTATACTTTTTAAGATGTTAACAGTGTAGAACATAGCTGGTTCTTTTACTTTTACTTTTATAAATATTAACTTGTAACATAAACAAGACAATATAGAATACATAGAGTATTTCTATAAAGCATTTAGTACAGCAATTATAAGAACACATTAACAACAGACTATTTTATTCTATGAGTATAAATAAACAAAGAACAAAATATTATCTCTCTATACACATACAAAAGAAACTGAGTATAAATAACAATAAGAGCAATAGTACTCACAGGTAGGATAACCACTTATTTATAATAAATATTAATATATTATCCTATTATATACTTTATAGGAATAGTATTAATTTAATTACAGTAATGGTCTTAACTCATTATTGTAAACCTGACATATAATATAAATTCTGTACTCAAATGTTAACTAGCAGTTACATAAAAACTTTATTAAAAACATGAAGACCTTGTTTTTCGAAGGGTATAAACCACATAACAATAGTTATAAATTTCTTTAATAATAAAGTAAGTCAATATATAAACAATGTACAGAAAACCCTAGTATTGAATTTTAAAATTATTACAGGGTAAAAATTAAGTACTTTAACCCATAGGAAATAATCTTTAGGGTATATCATGCTCGACCTACTGAGATTAACCAAACACTACATACTATAAGAAAAACAAATAAACCATTTACAGTAGAACTTTATAAATTAAAAGTAATTAAAGAAGCTGTAAAAATTTTATATATATTGTCGAGTTAGGGTATAAACCCTACTACTTTAAAATGAGCAACAGAGTCATCAAGGATGAAGAGTTTAATACAGTATTTGACCTCTTGGCTTCAAGCAAAAAGTACAGAATGAGGCTTTTATAGCCTAACCATTACTTGTATATATACACAGTAATCGGAGACAAAACTAACATTTACAAACATGGCCGGAGTCGGAGAACCTTGCATAACGCGAAGGTCTCTTCACCCATTAAAAACAATAACCCAAGTAGCAGAGTAAACTGAAAAACCACAAGGGTTACAGGTCGCGACGACCAACCCACCAACGTCCCCAAGGGACCAAACAAGGAGGAAATGCCATGGTTAAACCAGGCTTACCATAAACCCACAAGTCGTCGCAGCCTTGCTCCAGTTTCGCAAAGAAGGAGAGACAGGTTTATACCTGCGTTTCATCACACTTTTCGCTGTTAGTATCTTGGATAAAAATCAAATTTATTAAATAATGAATTGCTGGTAATAAAATTTAGAAACCACAAATGGTGTTGCTCACCTCAGGGTTGCACCGAAACGTATCCACTAGCCAGAAGAAGTGCTATCACCAATACGAGAAGGAGAAGGCTTTTCTTGAGCTGCCAGGAAGACAATGTTACTACCCAGCATTGACCCAAAACAACAAAGAATTACAGTCACCGGCCAACAAGGTGTAACCCTAGAGCCGTAATGGTTCTAAAAAAAATCCAACACGACTCACTGTGAATTCCTCTACCTAGCAACTTTAAATCTCAAGACCACGACTCGCCGTACTAGGCCAAGTGTAAAGGAAAACTTTATGATGTTAACAGATTCGGAATGGAGCTAGTTACGGCGGCGAAACCCTGAAGGATGAACCCCTGGCCTAGACTCAAGCAACAAACAGTTGAGTGACAGTTCTTCTTACTGAACATTCAGGACAAGTTAACGAGGATGGAACAAGAATGAAGACAGCAGTAGCAAGACACAGGTGATAAAGCAGTTGAGAACACTGCCGCAGAGTGACATGAGCCCGAAGGCGAAGGAGAGAATGACAAGCTAGGGTTTGCTGTGGTCCTTTTTAACTATGCAATACATGGATAAAATAATGCCACGTACGTCATTTAAATTTTTGCATGCAGTGGGTTCTTGTCTATAGTTGCATCATGCCCTCACAGGAGTTCTTCTTGCCAATCATTTTTTGCTGTAGCGAAGGTTCCATTATAAACCTAGCCCGAGGTCAACCTATCATACATTGCATGGAGCAAAGAATTATTAATAATTAAACTATAAACACTTTTCCTTTGCCATCATCGTGGTCATAGGGATCTCACAACCCTTGTACTTTATAAAGTATGACGTTCATAAGTATAAGTAGAGTTTAGCCTTGTTTACATCATGGAGTGGACCTTGCATAATCCCTTTATTTCTATGCTAATCAAATAGTTTACCATCAAGAAAATATATCGTGGTAATGACAAATTCTTGTAAGTATGTTATATAAGAAATTAATAATGTTTATTTTTCTTGGTGGGAACTTACTCGTAAGTAAGTATTCATTCCATCAAGTAATTATAACATAAACAAAGGTAGAACCAATATTTAACTTACTATGTTATACATATAAAAGAGACAAAGGAAGCATTATAGTAAAAGATTATAGAACTCAGATTCTAGAGTAAACGTTAGAATCTTCATGGGTGAGGTCTATCCTATGATTCCTTTGTTCAATAAACATAGAATTTAAATTACTAAACCAACTTTAACTTTACTCAAGGTTAGGTCAATGGTTTTGCATGAAATTTATGTAATAAGTCTATGGTAAATATCCTTCTTGCTAGGGTTAGTCTCTTTATCTTTGTATGATTTATATTTGAACTAGCAAGATATGCTTTTAAGCATGATAAGGCTCAGAATGCTTATGACTAAATCTGGAAATTTTAATGATATACATTCTAACCATAATTCAATAATACTTTGCAAGCAATTACAGTACAGAGGAAATTTAACCCTCAAATACTAGTATAAATTAAATGGTTGTAGTATGCAATAAGGTTATAACCCCTTTTAATTTCAAAGTAATGAAAGTAGAATTGTGGTATATAAACTATTTACCATTATGCACTACGCTCATATCAAGCAGTAGCCCAGTCAACCATGGTGTAAAATAGTAACTACACACAATTTAAAATTTACCCTTGACTTTATGACTTTGCCAATTCTTACTCTGCTTATAAAGAAATATTTAAGGCATTTTACACTTGACGACTATGATAGACATCTAATAGCGCAGTAAACATTAATAACTGAAATTTTACTTTTGTTAAAAGGAAGGCAGCTGTCGCAATTATTCATAGAACTAAATCTCTTTTTCTTAGCAATTTGAAAAGAAGGACAGATTAATGATTTTACCTCGATAAGCTCTGGAAATTTATTAGCATTTATATTCTTTTATTGAGCTTTTATCGTACAACGAACTTATATTTGAATGCTTTAGAATTTTGACAAGTAGCACCCAAAATTTTTACCTGTAAGTCTATAAGAGCAGGAAAAACTTTCTGCGTTAGCTCGAAAGCTAAATAAGCCCAGACTTTTCATGATAGATCCACCTTGTGGTCGCAAAAGAAAACAAGTCAGAAAAATGATAAAGAATTGTTCCGTAAAATAAACATAATCAAATAGATGATTCAGATAACAAATTCATTAACATATAACTAATTACATAATTAGTTGACTGCATTTATTAAAATTATATGCATTTAAAAAAAAAAAATTCAGAAATTTGGGGTTTTGACATGTGGTATCAGAGCACAAGGTTTAAACACTAGGCCTTGATGTAGCCCAACTAGTTTCCATAGAACAGTAAACTAAAATAATATACCAACATATATTCTGTTTTATGTAAAGAACGGAAGAAAAATTTCCTTTTTCTGAAGTTTAACAGGTAGGTATGGAAAAGCTAGGAGAGTATGTACAGGAGGAGTCTCCAGACACATAAACAAGACAATTGCCCAGAGAAACTATGTTAAAAGAGGTGACTTCCCACTCTTCAGATTTGTTGCAGACTGTATAAGATTTGAAAACTAAAATGGAATCAATCAAGAGGGAGAACGAGAAGATTTTGAAGGCTCAGGAAGAGTTGAACCAAATTTTAATGGAAAACTTCCAAACTGAAGGAAGGAGCAGAAGATCAGAATCTAAGGATGTTAGTCATCAAAGAAGATCTAAAAAGATCAAGCTGGAGAAAACTGAAAGTAGTTCATCATCTGAAGGGTTCGGTAAACGACAAAGTTACCATACTACTAGTGACAGTAGTGAGGCTGAGTTGTATGACAGAAAGAAGAAGTACAGACCATATGAGAAAATTTCAAGGGAGTTTAAAAAGATAAAGACCCCAACTTTTAATGGAGAGACCAAAAAAGGGGAAGAAGCAGAGTCCTGGTTATCCGAGATGAGGAAGTATTTTCATATATACAATTATTCAAATCAGCTGAAGGAAAGAATGGCAATATATAATCTCTCCGGAAAAGTAGACATATGGTGGCAAGATCTGAAGAGAGTCAAGGGTATCAGAGAAAAAGAATTTAATTGGAGTACCTTTAAAAGGTACTTCAAGAAGAAAGTTTTGTCCGAGCAATATTACGAAGAAAGAGCTAAAGAATTTTACGAATTGAAGTTAGGTTCAATGACTATGAAGGATTTGAACAATAAATTCTTAAGCTTGCTTAGGTATGTACCTTACCCAGTAGACGAGAAACCTAAAGTGCAGCGATTTCTCAGCTGTCTACCATGTCACATCAAGGACAGAATTGAGTATGATAACCCGAAGACTCTAGAGGAAGCCATGAGGAAGGCTAATTTCTGTTTTGAGCAAAACAGGAAGAAAGAAGGCTTAGCCAACTGGAAGGCTAAGAAAAACAACAATCAGCCTGAGTTTAAAAAGAAGGAATTTGTACCCCAGAGGAATTTCAAGAATAATAAGAATAAAAATTATTCTAACAATAAGAATTTCTAGGGAAATAGAAATGGTACTTCCAATAATTCGAACAATTTTAAGGGCAAGGAAGCTGCAAATAACCATGGTAATTTTACCAAGAGTTTCGAACGTAAGGAGCCTGTTAAGTGCTGGGAATGTAATGGCCCGCACTATGCCTCGGTCTGCCCAAACCGGAAAAAGTCACTCAGCAATATTCATATTGTGCAGGAGGAAATGACCGTTGGAGAACTAGCGAGGACTATGCCCAAAATTAATGCAGCTTTGGAGAACCACCATGCTGACTATCAGACTTCCATGGTGGAAGTGGAAGGTATGATTAATCAAACCCCTATAACCATTTTAATTGATCCAGGAGCTAGTCTTAGTTACATTGCACCTAGGATAGTGGAAAAATGTAATTTGTCTGTCGATAAGTTTGATAATTCCTGGTTAGTTCAATTAGCCACTGGGGCAAAAAGAAAAGTAACATGTTTTGTAAAAGAATGTGCTTTACTTATGGATGAATTTAAAACTACAGTTAAGCTTAATGTTTTGCCACTTGGCTCATATGATTTACTGATTGGCATGGATTGGTTAGAACAGCATAAGGTAGTTTTAAATTGTTACAATAAAACTTTCACGTGTTTAAACAATGATGAACAACCAGTAAAGGTTAAGGGTATTCCTAGAAAGACTATAATCAGACAGATTTCTGCTTTACAACTTAAAAGAGCTGTTAGAAAATGATGTAAAGCCTATGATGTAACTATCACAGATGAGGCAAGTAAATATGAAACAGATAAGTTAAAAATAGAAGATATTCCTGTTTTAAAATAATATACTGACGTATTCCCAGAAGAAATTCCAGGATTACCTCCAAGGAGGGAATTGGATTTCACTATTGAGCTGGTACCAGGTGCGGTACCTAGCTCAAAAGCTCCGTATCGAATGAATATTTTAGAACTTAATGAACTAAAATCACAGATAAAAGAGTTAATATATAAGAAGTACATTCGACCTAGTGTGTCTCCTTAGGGAGCACCAGTCATCTTTGTTAAAAAGAAGGACGAAACTATGCGACTATGCATAGACTATCATCAGCTAAACAAGATGACTACTAAAAATAGATATCTATTGCCCCGCATAGATGATCTGTTTGATCAACTACATGGAGCCACGGTGTTCTCAAGGATAGACTTGAGGTCAAGATATCATCAAGTAATAATTAAGGATGAAGATATATTCAAGACAGCCTTTAGGACAAGGTATGGACACTACGAGTTTGTCGTAATGCCATTTGGGCTTACCAACGCCCCAGCTGTCTTTATGTGCTTAATGAATAATATAATGCATAAATACTTAGATAAATTTGTTGTCATGTTTATCGACGACATCTTAATTTACTCTAAAACGGAAGAAGAACATAAATAACACCTAAAGATAGTCTTACAAGAGCTGCGAGAACAACAACTCTTCGCGAAGTTTATCAAGTGTGACTTCTTTAAGGATTTAATCCAGTACTTAGGTCACATAGTGACTAAGGAAGGGATTTCGGTTGATCCTGAAAAGATTCGGGCAATCGAAGATTGGCCGGTTCCAAAAGATGTAACGGATGTTAGGTCATTCATGGGAATTACTGGTTATTACCGGAGATTCATTGAAGGCTTTTCAAAAATAGCAAATCCGATCACTTCCTTGCAAAAGAAAGGCAAGAAATTTGATTGGAACTCAAAGTGTGAAGAAAGTATTAAGAAATTAAAAACCTTATTGACAAGTGCACCTATTCTAAGAATAGCAGATCCTAATAAGGACTTCGTAGTATGCACTGATGCCTGTAATGATGGCTTAGGTGGTGTTCTAACTCAAGATGGGCATGTCATTGCCTATGAGTCTAGGAAGTTAAAATTCATGAAAATAATTACGCAACTTATGATTTAGAACTTGCGGCTGTTATACACGCCTTAAAAATGTGGCGACATCATTTAATAGGCAGGAAATTTATCTTAATGACTGATAATAAAGGACTAAAATATATTTTATATCAGCCTAACTTAAATGTTAGACAAGCAAGGTGGTTATCCTTCTTGAGTGAATATGACAAGGAAAATAAGGTGGCTGATGCATTGAGCAGAAACGCAAAGCTAAACTTTACAGCAGCAATCAGCACTTATGCTTCTAATTTAAATGAACAGCTTAAAGAAGGGGTAAAACAAGATGAAAATTATCAGAAATTGCAAATAACAGCTAAGGAAGAACCTACAGAAAGCTTAATAAAAGGTTATAGTTTAAATGAAAATGGATTTTTTTTATTTAAAGATAAACTGTATGTACCTAATGTGCCCAAGGTTAAGTTGTTAATTATGGACGAAGTCCATAAAACACCTTACTCAGGACATCTAGGCTACCAAAAGAATGTAACCATGCTAAGAAAATAATATTTTTGGCCTAATATGAAATCTGAGGTAGCTGAATACATTGCTAGATGTTTGGACTGTCAACAAGTGAAAACCGAACACCAACATCCAGCTGGTTTGCTACAACCTTTACCTATTCCTAACTGGAAATGGGAAGTGATTAGCTTAGATTTTATTACTGGACTGCCCAGAAATCAGAATCAAAATGACTCTATTATGGTGGTGGTTGACAAGTTAAGCAAAGCAGCACATTTCATTCCTGTCAAAACTACTTACAAGGTTGCCAATATAGCTGATATATTCTTAAAGCATATTTTTCGGTTACATGGAGTACCGAAGTTATAATTTCAGACAGGGATCCAAAATTCACAGGAAATTTTTGGAAGTCCTTGTTTAAGGGATTAAATACAACATTGAATTTCAGTACCTCCTTCCATCCTCAAACAAACGGACAGACTGAAAGAGTGAATCAGGTGCTGGAGGATTTATTAAGGATGTATGTTAAAGATCAGCCAGGTAAGTGGGAAGACTACTTGCATCTAGCAGAGTTTGCATATAATAATAACTATCAGTCATCAGCTAAGTTTAGTCCATTTGAAATTTTGTATGGACGTAAATGCAACACTCCTATCTCCTGGAATAATCCAGTAGATAGATTGGTGTTAGAACCAGAATTATTGAAGGAAATGGAGGTAATTGTAAAACAAGTGCAGGAAAATTTGAAGGTGGCACAGGATCGGCAAAAGAGCCAAGCAGACTTAAAAGAACTCCCAAGGAGTTCTAGGTAGGTGAGCATGTATTTATAAAGGTAAGGCCAAAGAAAATCTCTCTAAGACTGGGGAGTTGTGCAAAGTTAACACCACGTTACTATGGTCCGTTTGAAATTTTATCTAGAATTGGTCAAGTTGCATACCAGCTAGCATTACCACCTAACTTGAAAGTACATAATTTTTTTCATATCTCTGTTTTGAAAAAGTATGTTCATGATGCTACTCATGTAGTTGATTGGAATGTTGTACAGGTGGAACCAGAAGGAGAAATTCTGGTCGAACCGGACTGTATCCTCAGGAGGAGGGAAATTACTCTGTGGAACCGCACCATTGGACAGGTGAAGGTGCAATGGAAGCACCTTAGTCCTGAAGAGGCTACCTGGGAACTGGAAAGTAAGATGCGGGAGGCATACCCGAATCTATTCTAGGAGATTACAGAGGATGAAGAATAAGTAACATTGAGGACGATGTTACATTTTAAGGGGGTGTGTATGTCACATACCCCAATTTTGTAAAATAATGTTAATTGTTTTAATTTTATTTCCTAATACATTATGTTAAATTTAATGCTAAGTAGGAACTGATGACTCAACAGAGTCAAGAGAAGTGAAATGTAATTATGAATATTTTATTATTAATAAATAAAAAGTGGAGACAACAGCATGGGAGAGCTGTTAATAAGAGTGTTACTGGTCAAACTGGTGGAAGGAACTAGTTCGAGGGAAAAAGCCAAGTGGCAGCATCCTCAAACACTTCCTATGTTGCAGGTGGCAACTTCCCTATATTTGGGGTCATGATCCCCCAAGAAAGTGGGATCAGAGCAGGTGGCTCAATAAATGACAACTAACCCAAAAAGACCTAGGAAATCTTTTAAAAGTACCCAATGAATAGAGCTGAGGTTGCTCAAATATTTTCCAGGAGAAGAATCATTCAGGAGGAATGCTAATCAAGGAATTCATTGGGGAAAAAGGGAAAACTGAAAGGAAAGTGTTTTGAGAGATAATCTCCAGTAACTTGGTCTGATACAGCTTGCTAGCTGAGAGAACTTACGGATAAGTTCAGGATTGGTATTGATTCTGAAGACTGGTACTTGATTATTGCTGCACCTAGTTCTAGCCAGGGAGACCAGAGCAAGCTCGGGGGTCCTGAGGAGTCGATGTTTGAGCTCCCTCCAGGAGTTGGAAGGGAGGAACAGCCTCCCATTGCTGTTATCGTCCAAGCTCAGAGAACAGGTTCTGTTATTATTTAAATTTCTGTGTTGTTATCTGAGTATGATTGAATGTTGTAGTGTAGCTCATGATGTAGAAACATAGATGGTTTAGTAATGAAGTTGTTCTTAGCTTGTTTACTAATAGAATCAGTTTGATGAGAAATAAAACCCTACCTGTGTTTTTCCTCATCTGGAGTGATCCAGACCGTACTCCAGCACAGGTGGTGAAATTATAAATAAAGATAGTATGATGAAAATGCAAAATAAAATGTTAGTGGAATTATAGAATATATTTTCCTTTTCTTTTGTTATCAGAAGTAGTATTAAACTTGGACTGAAACTGTTAGTTTATTAGAAACAGAGAAAGAGCCATATTATTTACTGATAATAGTTTGTGTAAGTAGAGAAAACAGTTCTTGATACAATAATTACTTTCAGTAATCTTATTGCTTATTTGAATTCAAGAGAAGAGTATAATAGTTAAAACTAGAGTAGGGTTAAGCTAAATGAAAATGCTTTACAACTTTACAGTTTACTGCTTTCCAATTTTAACTACTGCATGTGTAATAATCAAATTGAAAGAAAGAATAGCTAGAATCTCGAATTACTTCTACAGATAATTTAGTTGGTAGCAGAATTTATTTATGGAAAGTAATATATGTTATTCATTCATTTCTGTTTTATCTAGCTAAGTATAAACAAAAATATACAATTACCAACCTATACTTTTTAAGATGTTAATAGTGTAGAACATAGCTATTTCTTTTACTTTTATTTTATAAATATTAACTTGTAACATAAACAAGACAATATAGAATACAGAGAGTATTTCTATAAAGCATTTAGTACAGTAATTATAAGAACACATTAACAACAGACTATTTTATTCTATGAGTATAAATAAACAAAGAACAAAATATTATCTCTCTATACACATACAAAAGAAACTGAGTATAAATAATAATAAGAGCAATAGTACTCACAGGTAGGATAACCACTTATTTATAATAAATATTAATATATTATCCTATTATATACTTTATAGGAATAGTATTATTATTTAATTACAGTAATGGTCTTAACTCATTATTGTAAACCTGACATATAATATAAATTCTGTACTCAAATGTTAACTAGCAGTTACATAAAAACTTCATTAAAAACATGAAGACCTTCTTTTTCAAAGGGTATAAACCACATAACAACAGTTATAAATTTATTTAATAATAAAGTAAGTCAATATATAACCAATGTACAGAAAACCCTAGTACTGAATTTTAAAATTATTACGAGGTAAAAATTAAGTACTTTAACCCACCGGAAATAATCTTTAGGGTATATCATGCTCGACCTACTGAGATTAACCAAACACTACATACTATAAGAAAAACAAATAAACCATTTACAGTAGAACTTTATAAATTAAAAGTAATTAAAGAAGCTATAAAAATTTTATATATATTGTCGAGTTAGGGTATAAACCCTACTACTTTAAAATGAGCAACAGACTCACTAAGGCTAAAGGGTTTAATACAGTATTTGAGCTCTTAGCTTCAAGCAGAAAGTACAGAATGAGGCTTTTACAGCCTAACCATTACTTGTATATATACACAGTAATCGGAGACAAAACTAACATTTACAAACATGGCCGGAGCCGGAGAACCTTGCATAACGCGAAGGTCTCTTCACCCATTAAAAACAATAACCCAAGTAGCAGAGTAAACTAAAAAACCACAAGGGTTACAGGTCACGACGACCAACCCACCAACGTCCCCAAGGGACCAAACAAGGAGAAAATGCCATGGTTAAACCAGGCTTACCGTAAACCCACAAGTCGTCGCAGCCTTCCTCCAGTTTCGCAGAGAAGGAGAGACAGGTTTATACCTGCGTTTCATCGCACTTTTTGCTGTTAGTATCTTGGATAAAAATCAAATTTATTAAATAATGAATTGCTGGTAATAAAATTTAGAAACTACAAATGGCGTTGCTCACCTTAAGGTTGCACCGAAACGTATCCACCAGCCAGAAGAAGTACTATCACCAGTACGAGAAGGAGAAGGTTTTTCTTCAGCTACCAGGAAGACAATGTTACTACCCAGCATTGACCCAAAACAACAAAGAATTACAATCACTGGCCGACAAGGTGTAACCCTAGAGCCGTAATGGTTCTCAAAACAAATCCAACACGACTCACTGTGAAATCCTCTACCTAGCAACTTTAAATCTCAAGACCACAACTTACCGTAACAGGCCAAGGGTAAAGGAAAACTTTATGCTGTTAACGGATTAGGAATGGAGCTAGTTACGGTGGTGAAACCCTGAAGGATCAACCCCTAGCCCATACTCAAGCAACAAACAGTTGAGTGACAGTTCTTCTTACTGAACATTCGGGACAAGTTAACGAGGATGGAACAAGCATGAAGACAACAGCATCAAGACACAGGTGATAAAGCAGTTGAGAAAACCGCCATATAGCGACAGGATCCCGAAGGCGAAGGAGAGAATGACGAGCTAGGGTTTGCTGTGGTCCTTTTTAACTATGCAATACATGGATAAAATAATGCCACGTACATCATTTAAATTTTTGCATGCAATGGGTTCTTGTATATAGTTGCATCGTGCCCTCACGGGAGTTCTTCTTGCCAATCATTTGTTGTTGTAGCAAAGGTTCCATTATAAACCTAGCCCGAGGTCAACCTATCATACGTTTCATGGAGCAAAGAATTATTAATAATTAAACTATAAACACTTTCCCTTTTCCATCATCGTGGTCGTGGGGATCTCACGATCCTTGTACTTTATAAAGTATGACGTTCATAAGTATAAGTCGAGTTTAGCCTTGTTTACATCATGGAGTGGACCTTGCATAATCCCTTTATTTCTATGCTAAGAAAATAGTTTACCATCAAGCAAATATATTGTGGTAATGACAAATTCTTGTAAGTATGTTATATAAGAAATTAATAATGTTTATTTTTATTGGTCGGAACTTACTCGTAAGTAAGTATTCATTCCATCAAGTAATTATAAAATAAGCAAAGGTAAAACCAATATTTAGCTTAATATGTTATACATGTAAAAGAGACAAAGGAAGCATTATAGTAAAAGATTATAGAACTCAGATTCTAGATTAAACCTTAGAATCTTCATGGGTGAGGTCTATCCTATGATCCCTTTGTTCAATAAACATAGAATTTAAATTACTAAACCAACTTTAACTTTACTCAAGGTTAGGTCAATGGTTTTGCATGAAAGAAATTTATGTAATAAGTCTATGGTAAATATCCTTCTTGCTAGGGTTAGTCTCTTTATCTTTGTATGATTTATATTTGAACTAGCAAGATATGCTTTTAAGCATGATAAGGCTCAGAATGCTTACAACTAAATCTGGAAATTTTAATGATATACATTCTAACCATAATTTAATAATACTTTCCAAGCGATTACAGTACAGAGGAAATTTACAAATACTAGTATAAATTAAATGGTTGTAGTATGCAATAAGGTTATAACCCCTTTTAATTTCAAAGTAATGAAAGTAGAATTGTGGTATATAAACTATCTACCTATTGCAGCTGCAACGATTTCCCAAAAATTCAAAAAATTCCAGGACCCTCCTTTTGCTTATATTAGTTTGGCTTGCTTCTTTGATTTGGATTAATGATTCTTCACAAAGGTTTTTCCTGATGCTTGAAATGATCCATTGCTTGTTTTTTATTTATCATTACCTTAGAAAGCATTTTCAAGTTTGTGAATCGAAAGAACATTTGCTTGCAATCCCGTCATTGCGGAGAAATGATCAACTTTGGCTTCGTATTCTTCTCCGATGTGTTTCGCTCAATCGGTCGTTTTTTGGTTTCGAGTCGGAACGTTTTGTTGCTTTGGTCTCCATAGTTCCGGACGGCAAGTCGCAAAATTCCCCAACATTCGCTTTGACTTTTCAGACACCGCGTTGTTGTTTTCACCGCCCCTTAAGTCTTGGGATTTCGCTGTTGCGGCCGTAGAAAGAACTACCTCTCCGATCTTTTAGTTGTTTTCTCTTCCGGTGAAGACTTTACATGGCGAGGCGTGATGTCCTTTACGCTTCCACCGTTGCGGCTATTGAAAGCATTATCCTTCCAGTCGTTTAGTCAGTTTTTTTTCGATCAGGATGTTTCCCATCGCGGACTGTGATATCCTTTATATCCCCGTCGTTGTGGCTCCCGTTCCACTATCGCTACGATGTTTTAAAGCTCCGACGCGTCGTTATTTTCCTCCCGGTTATCCCCAGGGATAGATTAGTGGTTTCGCCACCTGACATTGCGGAAAGACATATCCTTATGACATCTGATCTATTTGGCTTCCGCCATCCGATTTTGCTTTTCGCCCACCGTTATGGTTGATTATATATACGGGGTCAAGGTTTTTTATTATTATATTGTTTTTCAACTGTCGCTCTTGTGTGCTGTCGATTCTCTCGAGCTCGGTCGGACTCCGCTGTCGGTGTACCTGCGTCCAGGTGGCTCAACTGTGGAAGCTTAACCGCCTTTCTTCCCTCCATTCACGCAGTGTTGCAAGGTAGGCTCCTCATTGCCTTATCCCGTTCCGTTCGAGCTGTTGGTTGATTTTTCTACGGTTGGGTTTTCCTGCGGGTGTTTTCCCTTGGCCCCATCATTACATGCATATATAGTAAAGGGAATGTGTTGTAGTAGTGAATCGGGGGCGTTTTCGGCCCACGAGGGAGTTTCCCTCCACATTCTTTTGTTATGCGACCCTGCGCTTAGTGGATGGGGGGTTTGGTGCAGACGGTCGTTACGTTGTTTGCACCAATCCGCCCTGTGTGATGATGTTTTGGTAGGGGAAGGTTTTAAGGGCCTTCCTGTGGTGTTTGGAATGGTTTCCCTCCTCCTTTTTGTTTTCGTGCTACCCGCATCCTCAAACCTCCGTCGTATTTCGCCACACCGCTCCGCGCTCAGTCAGTTTTAAACCCAAGCCGGTGGAGGTGGATATATCACTGCATACAGCTTTGTTGGCTATAGGTTGCACGGGTAGTGTTTTCATAAAGCTAACGCCGCTGAAAAAGCTTGAATGTTTTCCCCTATCATTCCCCACAGTGCGATGATCATGGCGCCTGCGGATAGCCTGATTTTTCTCCATTTTATGTAGATTTGCTTCCCACTCAATCTTATTGATAGAATTGTTTTGGTAGTAGATAGCGGTGTTAGCTTACACATCCTTGCTTCATTGAACTAATTGTTGTCACGGTAAACATAGATGAAGTGAAATGCTGCACATGTTGTCTCAATGTTTGCACCGTAGTCGGAAATGTCTTAATGATTGTGATTTTGTATATGGCAGGAAGATTCCGAATTCAAAATGTCAAAACGACAGAAGAAGAAGGCCCCTGTGGTCAAGGAGGATCCTGAAGTGGAAGTTATTACCAAAACCGAATACATCTATGAAGACACCAAGTGTATATCTGGTGTAGAACCCGAATACCAGTGGGGAGAGATATACAGGTTGATCACATGCCGAGAGGTGCCTGCTATGGGCTTGGAAGAAGAAGGCATTTATGCCAATATAGAGAGATCTTCATTGATGAATATTGCCACAAGACTAGAGATTTTCCCATGCTCTGAATTGATTGGTTGGATTCTGCCCCAGGTAGATGTAACTACTATGATCCTGGAGAATGTTAACAAACAGGGCTATGCTGCCTATAGCCCTAGCCTACCACCTGCCAGAAGCACAAGTATTTATGTCTGATGATTGGCTGAACAACATTAGAATGGACCTTGTTGAGACCCTTAAAAGAATATTGTTTCCTGGAAAACATTTCAGAACCAGACCGATAGGAGAGTATGACATAGCAAGCTTAAGGGCCCCATACAGGTTCATAGCTTTAATGCTTAACAGAATTTTTGGGAGAGCTCATGGCAGGTTCTTCAAACTAGAATGGATGCCAATTATTTTTTATGTTGCAACCCAGTGGACCATTTTCAACTGGGCCAACATTGTATCAAACAGTCTTTCAGCCTGCATGGCCTCGGCTTTGGGAGGAGTGTCCCAAAAGAGGTCTGAATTCTATATGAATTCCATACTTGTCCATTGTATCTTGTGCAATCAACCTTTACCCGGCCTTAGGTGCATCTGGGATAGGGAGAGGATGCATGTTTATGCTACATACAAGCCACTGTGGGAGCACAAGTACCACAGTCATTACCAAGAGGTCTGTGAACAGTTCATCATGCCACTGTATACGCTCATTTTCCTGAAGGAGTGTGATTGCATGTCAGAGGAGCCATTGCAAGTAATTGAAGAATATACAGACTACTATCTGACTGAGGATGGCCTTTAATTCAGAATATTTGGAGGCTCAAGAGCACCTTCCCTGCTGCCCAAATACGCCACCGACTACATCATTCATAAGGAGGCAGTCAGACAAGTCTTCCTAGATGGCATAGGGATCTTTCTGTTTGAGCATAAGAAGGCTGCCTATCCTCCTTTGCCCTTCAAGTTAGGAAGTTATAGGTTCACCAGAGTGAAGAAAGCGGATGAGTTCATAGAAGAGTTGGAAAGGTTTCATTTTGGTGAGGTGCCCTTCCATAGAAATGACTCCCGCGGTAAATTACCTGAACATTGCAAAGAAAACAACATACATTTTGAATACACCCACCATTGGGATAGGGAAGAATCCATCTTCTGCAGTGCGTTGAATCTAACAGCCTTAAGGAGAAGGTTCAAGAAGAAGATTACCACAAAAGGTGGGAAGGGAGCGGATGAACAAGCCAAAGCTGATGAAGAAGCAAGGAAGTGAAATGAGGAAGCCTAAAGGCTGGCACAAGAAGCTGCAGGGTGGTTGCACACAGAAGAGGAAGCGAAAAGAAGAGCTGCCTAGGAGGCCGCCAAAAAAGCAGAAGAAGACGCGAGAAATGAAGAAGAAGAAAAGAAAAAGAAGCTCGATGAGGAGCTACAGAAGCAAGAAGCAGAGAGGCTAAAGCTGACGTAGACAGAGACAGAATAGTCAACCTCTAACACAACTGGAGGACAGACCCAGGAAATGGAGAACCCCGAGGTTCAGGACCCAGAAATACCAACTGCTAGCACACCTAGATAGTCTGTGGTCCCTACACTGAAGCTGGTCCCCTTTGAACAGAAGAATGGGGAAGAAATACCTGATTTTAACACTATTTTCTATGACAAGGAGACAAAGAGGATAGTGAAGAGAATGGAAAGGAAGGTTGAAACAGGAGGTCTGCCCGAGAAAATGATAACAGATACACCCGTTGTATTTGGAACAGATCGAGATCCAAGATTCACCATTAGAGCCGGAGCTGCACTGATTCACACTTTGGAAGATAATGTGGACAAGATTATGACAGACTTGGAGAAATCCAAGACGTCCTCTGCTCAACTGAAAGACACATTGAGAAAGGAAAGAGAGGAAAGCAATAGGCTAAAGAGGAAATATGAGGACATGAAAAAGTAGATGAGGTCTTCAAAAGATGAACTGCAACTCCTCCAATCAGAGAGACAAGCTAGTGAAACTGCACAAGAGTGTCTGGAGAAAGTGCAGCAAGAGTATCAAGAGCTAAGGGTGGAGAAGGAACAACTACTGGGAAGGATAGAAGACTTAGAGCTGCAAAAAACCACCTAGGAGGCAAACGAGAAGCAAGCTCAAGAACAAGAGAGGAAACTTCAAGAGCATATCTCTTCGCTAACAACCGATGTAGAGGCAGCAAAAGAGAAGCAGGTCAATATCCAACCCTTCAAGGAGCATGTGTTAGCACAAAAGGCCAAGATTCTATAGCTGCAAACCGCCATATAAGAAGAGAGATGCAAAGTGTTGCAAATAGACGGCCGATTAGAGGAAATTCTGGAGACTTCCTCTTATTTCGTTGATAGATCTCAGGACGTCCTGGAAGTCCTGACAGCAAGAATGACAAGGCTGGAAAAGAATGAAGAAACTCCAGCAGAGCTTCCATCAAAGGATCAACAGGCCCTCAAGCGAGATTATGACTTATTAGAGTTTGCTATAAACACCGTAGAGGATTTCAAAAAGGCCATAAAAAGACCAAAGGAGCATGCACAGAGTTCTTCAGAAGGCTCCTGATTACCTATAACTGGTGCCAAGTAGAGGCAGAGCAGAGGCTAGATGTTTTCCCAGACCACAACTCATTTGTGGAGATGTTGTAGAAGAGGTATCAAGAGGAAGAAGCAAAATTACAGCATATTAAAGCCCTTGATGACCAGATCATAAGGAGTGAAGTAGATCATTCCGCCATCAGTGTGCAGTTATTGGAGGATCAACTTCATTTGAGTGTAGGCAGGATTGAGGCCATAAAGAATCAGGCGGCAAAGTTTGAGATAAACATCCAGTTTTTGGAACCTTGTGCATTTGAAGGAATCGCCTCTGAGGCTTTGGTGTGGAAGAAATTTTTGGATACCCAAGTGGGGCCCTCTTCGTGAATGATCATTCACTTGTATGTAATGATTTTGTAAACATTTGAGGAAAGTTTTGGGAGGCGAAAAGTTGGGAAGCCCAAGGGTTATTTGTGGGCAACCCAACAGTCTCATCTTTTTGTATAAATATAGAAGACTTAGAGGAAGAAGGGGCTTTTTCCCAGTTATACATGTAAAAGCGATATTGTAAGAAGAACTGCTTTTTTTTGCAATAAAGAATTATTGTTTGTCTATTGGAGAAAGAGTGGTGGGACTTTCAAATGTTATGCTGTGGATTGCGGAAAGATGAACTATTTTGTTTTTCCAGCTTTGTGTCCATTAACTGTGATATGGTTCTAACTCTTAGAGCCTATGTTCTTGTTTGAATGATTTCTGGTTTATTCTGTGGAATTACCACCATGAGTAATGCATGCTGTTCATAAACAATTGGCTATCTGATTGTCTAAATATTTTTAATTGTTCATGTGTTGTAGGAAGGAATATCATCTATCTGTAACTTCTCTTTATAATGCATGCGCATTACGCATTACTCATAAATAAGTTACAATTTGGCTCCCTGGGGATAGATAGATAGATATATCGATAGATAGTTTAATTTATTGCTGCATATGTGATTTAGATGTTTGTGAGTTCTAAGACGAGAGGTAAGAACCTGCGCATCACGTTGTGACTACTCCCTGCATCCTTATCATCCTGCATTGTTAATTAGGCACGTGCATATCATACTTTAAGTCAAAATACAAAAATATACAGTGGACCGGGACGCAACCGGTAAAACCCTTTGTTTTTGTTACTTGACCTACAGTAGCCGGACCGCAAACCGGACGGATTCCCCACACCAAACAGTCACGGGCTAGTTGGGAACGTTGACTGGGGAGAATCCCTTGCTATTGTTGCCTGCGAATTTCCAGGCCTCAACAGTTTCTGGCGCTAGAAGGAGTGTCGCCAGTGCATGGCTGGCCGTGGAAACCTATTTTCCAAAGATTACCCCACCAGCAGATATTTAGAAGCTTTTAACCTGACCAAGGTACTGAACAGGTTTTGTTCTACCTTTGAAGCAAGTAAGCCTGGTTTCACCGTGCATTTCTCTTACTCCTGTTCTCTCACCCTTGCTCATGGCTGGCATAAATGTGAATCAGCCCAACCCACTGCCTGCTTGGAGAGCTAGATCACCCTTGAACCTAATACCTCCACTGCATAACCTGCCTCAAGCTTTTGAGAAGCTGCTGCCTAAGTTTGACCCCGATGTAAAGATTGTTGTAGATGACCACTTGCAAAGTTTCTATTTAGAAATAGAAGGGCTAAGGGATGGAGAGTATGAGGATGTGGTATGTAGATTGTTCCCACATACCCTGAAAGGAGCAGTAGCATCCTGGTATTTCGGTTTTCTTGCAAACTCTATTCCTGATTGGGACACCTTCGAAAGGATTTTCAGAAGTAAGTATGCAGCCCAAAAGACACATGCCTCACTAATGAAAGGTCTTGGTTTGTTAAAAAAAGAGAAGGATGAGAAGGTGCATCATTTCACTCAAAGGTTTTCAACATACTTAAAGAGCTTTTCTGAAATTGATAGACCCTCAGATAAAGTCTTAATTGAATATTATACCTCAGCCTTAGGACCTGAGCTAGCTATGTTTTCCAAAATGAAAGCTCAACCTACGTTGGTAGAGACTTATGAGGAAGCAGAAAGGGTAGAAGTTGAAAGGGAAAGTATATAAGATTATTACAAGCAACCTGAGGAAAGAACCATCGGGAGAAGAACCTTATTGCTATCTAAACCTAAAGAGGAACAACCACATGATTTTCAGGGAATGCTGAAAATGATTCAGAAACTATCCAACCGAATAATAGATCTGGAGAAAGAAAGGGAAATTCAGAAAACTTACAAACCATACTACCAAAAAAGGGTGGATGGCAACCAATGGAAAATCCCTCCTCCAAATTCAGCATCAATGAATATAACAGAGGTAGGGGGGACAATTTCTGCACTTTTCACCAACAACCTCATTTTGAAAAGAAGTGTCCTCAATGGTTAAATTCAATGACATTGGTTATGAATCAACTGTTAGACTCTAAAGTGACTAAGGACAGTGGTAAATAAGAAAAGAAAAACAATACCACAGAGAAACAAGTAGATGACTCCATGTTTTTATGGGATGGTGTCTCGCTTTTTGACACAGAAGAAAGTGCTCTTAAATCTGAATGCCCACCTACAGCAACAAAGGACACTGATTCGACAATTTCAAAGATTAAGAGGTTGGAAATGAATGTCAAGAGACAGATAAATGCCAATGTTGAAGAGAAAACACCTGAAGTCACTACTATCAATCAGGGAACAGAGCCAATCAATGAGCCAGTCAAACCTGTGAAAGGTGTTGATGAAGGAAACACTTAAAAAATTAAGGAGGTTAAAAAAGAGGTACCCACAGAAAATCAGTTGGGAGAAGAAGGCGATTGGGAAGAAAAATATAAAACCCCACCCTTTCTTTTAACCCTGGAGATGCTGAATCATAATGTGCATAATTGCTTAGTATATTCTGGGTCATCGATCGATGTTATGCCACTTGAATTTTGCAGCAAGCTTAATGGGCAGCCAGAGCCTACAGCTTGGGAATTGGTGCAGCTAGATAGAACAAATGTCAAAGTAGTGGGAGAAATAAAGAATGTTCTCATTCGTTTATCTACAAATAACAAGATATGTCAATTTATTGACATTATGGTGGCTGACATACCGGATGGATATGGGCTTATTCTGAACCTAGATTGGTCTGCAAAGTTAAAGAGTTATTTTGCTTCATATTGGTCTCATTTATGGTTACCTCTTAAGGGTACCCCTAATCAGATTAAAATTTTGAGAGAACCTTAAATGAAACATACCGTCACTCAGCTGGGGGGAGGAAATGAATCTGCAAATTCTGTCTTGGGAAATTATCTAACAGAGCTTAAGCTAACATATCATACCTCAGGAAAGGCCAGTTCTAGAATGGACACTCAGCCTGAGCTCCTTCAACTTCCTCAGGCTGATAAAGATGACTGTAGACTAGTATACATGGTTTCAATTTCAAAAATGGTACACTTAGACCATGGATAGGTTTTTGGCCTACACTACATCCTAGCCCTTTAACTAGTTCGACTGAAGAATTTTAGGGCGGGCACACATTTCTTTTCTTTCTGCTTTGTACATAAATAAATTGAGGTTGTTTGCTTTTTCTTTAATGCTTTGATGCTATTTTCTTTTTTTTATTTGATTTGATGTTGTTTTCTCTTGTTTTAATGCTTTGTTATTAGTTCTTTTGGTTTAAAGAGGCAAAATTTTGGTTGCAATGGAAACATCAAGGTTCTTAATTAACTGAAATCTTGAGCAAAAGACTGTGCTTTAAAACATAGAATATCTTCTAGTAGCAGTGTTCCTAATTGGCCATGTATTCATTGAAGTCCCACTTAACCCTTATAAATAACTCAGAATTAAGAGGTCTGGAATACTATTTCGAGGCTCCATCCATTTCACGTCTTAAATGTCCAAGGGAGTGACAGTAAAGGACCCATGGAAAGGAAGCAAGGTAAACAGTATATCATATATAAATAATCCCATGCCATAATTTCAGAAAAGCTAAAAGCTATCAAGAGTCAAAACTCCTTAAAGAAACAATACATATCAAAGCAAAGTATCAAAAGCATGAATTTCAAATTGCCAAAAGTTCATCTTCGTCCGTGAGATGAAAAGTAAATTCTTCTCTCACACAAAAGGACACTATGGATAGAGGAGCCTGGATAAAATTCAGAAAGAAAGGCAGATGGACTCAAAAGAACTAAAGTTCAAATGGCACAAAAGTGCAGTTGGCATGGGAATGAGGAACAAAAGGATAATGTTGTTTACTATTTGTTACAATCCTATGGTGTCAAAGCTAGAAACTACCTAAGGACAGGTAAAATAAATCTCACTTATCAGGCCTCAAAAGAGTCATTCAGACTTGCAAATATTTCTGATGTTACCATTTCCCAAAGAATGGACTGCTTCTTAATGATTTAAATGCATGATTTGGCCAGCTTAGGAATACAAACATCTAGAATATTTCAATTTTCATCTAGACGGTCTTGCACTGGGAAGAAGTTAAGTCAGAAATCTGGGGTTCACCAGGCGGTCGCCAATTGTTGCAGCTGCAACGTTTTCCCAAAAATTCAAAAAATTTCGAGACCCTCCTTTTGCTTATATTAGTTTGATTTGTTTCTTTGATTTGGCTTAATGATTCTTCACAAAGGTTTTTCCTGATGCTTGAAATGATCCATTGCTTGTTTTTTATTTATCATTACCTTAGAAAGCGTTTTCAAGTTTGTGAGTCGGAAGAACATTTGCTTGCAACCCCGCCGTTGTGGAGAAATGATCAACTTTGGCTTCGTATTCTTCTCTGGTGTGTTTGGCTCAATCGGCCATTTTTTGGTTTCGAGTTGGAACATGTTGTTGCTTTGGTCTCTGCAGTTGTGGATGGCAAATCACAAAATTCCCCGACGTTCGCTTTGACTTTTCAGACCTCACGTTGTTGTTTTTGCCGCCCCTTAAGTCTTGGGCTTTCATCGTTGCGGCCGTAGAAAGAACTACCTCTCCGATATTTTAGTTCTTTTCTCTTCCGATGAAGACTTTACATGGCGGGGCGTGATGTCCTTTACACTTCCGCCGTTGCGGCTGCTGAAAGAATTATCCTTCCGGTCATTTATTCGGTTTTTTTCCGATTAGGATGTTGGCCATCGCGGACTATGATATCCTTTATATCCCCGCCATTGTGGCTCCCGTTCCACTATCTCTCCGATGTTTTAAATCTCTGACGCGTTGTTATTTTCCTCCCGGTTATCCCCGCGGATAGATTAGTGGTTTGGCCACCCGACGTTGTAGAAAGACATATCCTTATGACATCCGATCTGTTTGGCTTCCGCCGTCCAATTTTTTTTTTCACCCACCGTTATGGTTGATTATATATACGGGGTCAAGATTTTTTATTATTCTATTGTCTTTCAACTGTCGCTCTTGTGTGCTGTCGATTCTCTTGAGCTTGGTCGGACCCCGCTGTCAATGTACCCGAGTCCAGGTGACTCAACTGTGGAAGCTTGACCACCTTTCTTCCCACCGTTCACGCAGTATTTCCAGGTAGGCTCCTCATTGCCTTATCCCATTCTGTTCGAGCCGTTGGTTGATTTTTCTACGGTTGGGTTTTCCCACGGCCATTTTCCCTTGGCCCCGTCATTACATGCATATATAGTAGAGGGAATGTGTTGTAGTAGTGAATGGGGGGCGTTTTCATCCCACGGGGGAGTTTCCCTCCACAGCCTTTTGTTATGCGACCTTGCGCTTAGTGGATGAGGGGTTTGGTGCAGACGGTCGTTACGTTGTTTGCACCAATCCGCCCTGTGTGATGATGTTTTGGTAGGGGAATGTTTTCAGGGCCTTCCTGTGGCGTTTGGAATGGTTTCCCTCCCCCTTTTTTTTTTCGTGCTACCCGCATCCTCAAACCTCCGCCGTATTTCGCCACGCCTCTCCGCGCTTAATCGGTTTTAAACCCAAGCCGGTGGAGGTGGATATATCACTGCATATAGTTTTGTTGGCTATAGGTTGCATGGGTAGTGTTTTGATAAAGCTAACGCCACTGAAAAATCTCGAATGTTTTCCCCTGTCATTCCCCACAACGCGATGATCATGGCGCCTGCGAATAGCCCGATTTTTCTCCATTTTATGTAGATTTGCTTCCCACTCAATCTTATTGATAGAATTGTTTTGGTAGTAGATAGTGGTGTTAGCTTGCACATCCTTGCTTCATTGAACTAATTGTTGTCATGGTAAACATAGATGAAGTGAAATGCTGCACATGTTGTCTCAATGTTTGCACCGTATTCGGAAATGTCTTAATGATTATGATTTTTTATATCGCAGGAAGATTCCAAATTCAAAATGTTGAAGTGACAAAAGAAGAAGGCCCCTGTGGTCGAGGAGGATCCTAAAGTGGAAGTTATTACCAAAACTGAATACATCTATGAAGAAACCAAGTGTATATCTAGTGTAGAACCCGAATACCAGTGGGGAGAGATATACAGGTTGATCACGTGCCGAGAGGTGCCTGCTATGGGCTTGGAAGAAGAAGGCATTTATGCCAATATAGAGAGATATTCACTGATGAAGATTGCCACAAGACTAGAGCTTTTCCCATGCTCTGAAGTGATTGGTTGGATTCTGCCCCGGGCAGATGTAACTACTATGATCCTGGAAAATGTTAACAAACAGGGCTATGCTGCCTATAGCCCTGGATATGTATCCTTGGCCTACCACCTGCCAAAAGCACAAGTATTTCTATCTGATGATTGGTTGAACAACATTAAAATGGACCTTGTTGAGACCCTTAAAAGAATGTTGTTGCCTGGAAAACATTTCAGAACCAGACCGACAGGAGAGTATGACACAGCAAGCTTAAGGGCCCCATACAGGTTCATAGCTTTAATGCTTAACAGGATTTTTGGAAGAGCTCATGGTAGGTTCTTCAAACTAGAATGGATGCCAATTATTTTTTATGTTTCAACCCAGGGGACCATTTTCAACTGGGCCAACATTGTATCAAACAGTCTTTCATCCTGCATGGCCTCAGCTTTGGGAGGAGTGTCCCAAAAGAGGTCTAAATTCTATATGAGTTCCATACTTGTCGATTGTATCTTATGCAATCAACCTTTCCCCGGCCTCAGGAGCATCTGGGACAGGGAGAGGACGCATATTTATGTTGCATACAAGCCACTGTGGGCGCACAAGTACCACAGTCATTACCGAGAGGTCTGTGAACAGTTCATCATGCCACTGTATACGCTCATTTTCCTGAAGGAGTGTGATTGCATGTCAGAGGAGGTGCTACAAGTAATTGAAGAATATACAAACTACTATCTGACTGAGGATGGCCTTTACTTCAGAATGTTTGGAGGCTTAAGAGCACCTTCCCTGCTGCCCAAATACACCACCGACTACATCATTCATAAGGAGGCAGTCAGGAAAGTCTTCCTGGATGGCATAGGGAGCTTTCTGTTTGAGCATAAGAAGGTTTCCTATCCTCCTTTGCCCTTCAAGTTAGGAAGTTACAGGTTCACCAGAGTGAAGAAAGCGGATGAGTTAGTAGAAGAGTTGGAAAGGTTTCATTTTGGTGAGATGCCCTTCCATAGATATGACTCCCGTGGTAAAGTAGCTGAACATTGAAAAGAAAACAACGTACATTTTGAATACACCCACCATTGGGATAGGGAAGAATCCGTCTTTCGCAGTGCGTTGAATCTAACAGCCTTAAGGAGAAGGTTCAAGAAGAAGATTACCACAAAAGGTGGGAAGGGAGCGGATGAACAAGCCAAAGCTGATGAAGAAGCAAGGAAGCGAAATGAGGAAGCCCGAAGGCTGGCACAAGAAGCTGCGGGGTGGTTGCACATAGAAGAGGAAGAGAAAAGAAGAGCTGCCCAGGAAGCAGCCAAAAAAGCAGAAGAAGACGTGAGAAATGAAGAAGAAGAAAAGAAAAAGAAGCTCGATGAGGAGCTATAGAAGCAAGAAGCAGAGAGGCTAAAGCTGACACAGACAGAGATAGAATAGTCAGCCTCTAACACAGTTGGAGGACAGACCCAGGAAATGGAGAACCCTGAGGTTCGGGACCCAGAAATACCGACTGCTAGCACACCTAGGCAGTCTTTGGTCCCTACACTGAAGCTGGTCCCCTTTGAACAGAAGAAAGGGGAAGAAATACCTGATTTTAACATTGTTTTCTATGACAAGGAGACAGAGAGGATAGTGAAGAGAATGGAAAGGAAGGTTGAAACAGAAGGTCTGCTCGAGAAAATGATAACAGATACACCCGTTGTATTTGGAACAGACTGAGATCCAAGATTCACCATTAGATCCGAAGCTGCACTGATTCATGCTTCGGAAGATAATGTGGACAAGATTATGACAGACTTGGAGCAATCCAAGTAGTCCTCTGCTCAACTGAAAGACACATTGAGAAAGGAGAGAGAGGAAAGCAATAGGCTAAAGAGGAAATATGAGGACATGAAAAGGGAGATGAGGTCTTCAAAAGATGAACTGCAACTTCCAAGCAGAGAGACAAGCTAGTGAAACTGCACAAGAGTGTCTAGAGAAAGTGCAACAATAGTATCAAGAGCTAAGGTTGGAGAAGGAACAACTACTGGGAAGGATAGAAGACTTAGAGCTGCAAAAAACCACCTGGGAGGCAAACGAGAAGCAAGCTCAAGAACAAGAGAGGAAACTTCAAGAGCATATCTCTTCGCTAACAACCGCTTTAGAGGGATCAAAAGAGCAGCAGGTCAATCTCCAACCCTTCAAGGAGCATGTGTTAGCACAAAAGGCCAACATGCTATAGCTGCAAACCGCCATAGAAGAAGAGAGATGCAAAGTGTTGCAAATAGACGGCCGATTAGAGGAAATTCTGGAGACTTCCTCTTATTTCGTTGATAGATCTCAGGACGTCCTGGAAGTCCTGACAGCAAGAATGAAAAGGCTGGAAAAGAATGAAGAAACTCCAGCAGAGCTGCCATCAAAGGATCAACAGGACCTCAAGCGGGATTATGACTTATTAGAGTTTGCTATAAACACCGCGGAGGATTTCAAAAAGGTCGTTAAAAAGACGAAAGGAGCATGCACATATTTCTTCAGAAGGCTCCTAATTACCTATAACCGGTGCCAAGTAGAGGCAGAGCAGAGGCTAGATGTTTTCCCGGACCACAACTCATTTGTGGAGATGTTACAGAATATGTATCAAGAGGAAGAAGCAAAATTACAGCATATTAAATCCCTTGATGACCAGATCCTAAGGAATGAAGTAGATCATTCCACCATCAGTGTGCAGTTATTGGAGGATCAACTTCGTTTGAGTGCAGCCAGGATTGAGGCCATAAAGAATCAGGTGGCGAAGTTTGAGATAAACATCCAGTTCTTGGAACCTTGTGCGTTTGAAGGAATCGCCTCTGAGGCTTTGGTGTGGAAGAAATTTCTAGATACCCAAGTGGGGCCCTCTTCGTGAATGATCATTCACTTGTATGTAATGATTTTGTAAACATTTGAGGAAATTTTTGGGAGGCGAAAAGTTGGGAATCCCAAGGGTTATTTGTGGGCAACCCAACAGTCTCATCTTTTTGTATAAATATAGAATACTTAGAGGAAGAAGGGGCTTTTTCCCAGTTAGACATGTAAAAGCGATATTGTAAGAAGAACTACTTTTTTTTGCAATAAAGAATTATTGTTTGCCTGTTGGAGAAAGAGTGGTGGGACTTTCAAATGTTATGCTGTGGATTGCGGAAAGATGAACTATTTTGTTTTTCCAGCTTTGTGTCCATTAACTGTGAGATCGTTCTAACTCTTAGAGCCTATGTTCTTGTTTGAATGATTTCTGGTTTATTATGTGGAATTACCACCATGAGTAATGCATGTTGTTCATAAACAATTGGCTATCTGATTGTCTAAATATTTTTAATCGTTCATGTGTTGTAGGAAGGAATATCAGCTATCTGTAACTTCTCTTTATAATGCATGAGCATTTCGCATTACTCATAAATAAGTTACAATTTGGCTCCCCAGGGATAGATAGATAGATAGATAGTTAGTTAGTTTACTTTATTGCTGCATATGTGATTTAGATGTTTGTGAGTTCTAAGACGAGAGGTAAGAACCTGCGCATCACGTTGTAACTACTCCCTGCATCCTTATCACCCTGCATTGTTAATTAGGCACGTGCATATCATACTTTAAGTCAAAATACAGAAATATACGGTGGACCAGGCCGCAACCAGTAAAACCCTTTGTTTTTGTTACTTGACCTACGGTAGCCGGACCGCAAACTGGATGGATTCCCCACACCAAACAGTCACGGGCTAGTTGGGAACGTTGACTGGGGAGAATCCCTTGTTGTTGTTGCCTACGAATTTCAAGGCCTCAACACTACCATTATGCACTATGCTCATATCAAGCAGTAGCCCAGTCAACCATGGTGTAAAATAGTAATTACACACAATTTAAAAATTACCCTTGACTTTATGACTCTGCCAATTCTTACTCTGCTTATAAAGAAATATTTAAGGCATTTTACACTTGATGACTATGATAGACATCTAATAGCGCAGTAAACATTAAGAACTGAAATTTTACTTTTGTTAAAAGGAAGGCAGCTGTAGCCATTATTCATAGAACTAAATCTCTTTTTCTTAGCAATTTGAAAAGAAGGACAGATTAATGATTTTACCTCGATAAGCTATGGAAATTTATTAGCATTTATATTCTTTTATTGAGATTTTATCGTACAACGAACTTATATTTGAATGCTTTAGAATTTTGACAAGCATCACCCAAACTTTTCACCTGTAAATCTGTAAGAGCAGGAAAAACTTTCTGCGTTAGCTCGAAAGCTAAATAAGCCCAGACTTTTCATGATAGATCCACCTTGTGGTCGCAAAAGAAAACAAGTCAGAAAACTGATAAAGAATTGTTCTGTAAAATAAACATAATCAAATAGACGATTCAGATAACAAATTCATTAACACATAACTAATTACATAATTAGTTGACTGCATTTATTAAAATTATATGCATTTTAAAAAAATTTAAATTTTTCGAAAATTTGGGGTTTTCACATCGGTACCGGAAAAACTTTGAAGATACCAAAACTGCGGTCAACATAAATTTGTACCAAAATGAGAATTTCGTCAAATAATTTCTTATTCCAAGCTAGCCAAATGCCCCAAATTGCAAAGACCGAAAGGGCGACAAGAGTTGAGAAGTGTGGACCGCTAATCCAATCCTTCCAAACCAGTTTGATATCCAAAGAATTCCAAAAGTGTGGAATGCCTGCATGATATGTGAGAGATTTCCACACCTTCGACGCATAAGGGCAAGATAAGAAGAGATGATCTATGGATTTGGTATCCTGTTCACATAAATTGCACTTGCTGGGCCCAACTAGAAACCTGTGAGTCAAGGAATCCCAAACCGGGATCTTGCCATCTAAAACTAGCCTGAAAAATAGTCTGATTTTGAGTGGACAAAAAAGCCTCCATATGCTTTGGCACCACCAGTCAGGCTCGGGGGGATCCTCCAGTTCTTTGATAGCAAGGTATCCCAGTTTGGGAAAGTATGTCCCTCCCATGGAGTTTTTGGTCCATAAGAGTCAGCCTGGTTTATCCAATGGATTGTATTGATTCCAAGAGACCTCATCATCAACAAAGAGTTCGATATCTACAGCCGACAACCATCGCTGGTGGGATATAATCGGAGAGTTCTGGATGTGTATATGGTGAAGATGAGTGAAGTCGCGATCTCCTAGATGCTAAATCATATCATCCGAAATACAGTTAAATACTTGTCCTCCCACCCACGGATCTTGCCCAATTCTAACAGCTCGACCATTTCCTATCCTCAAGGCAAGCCAACCTCCAACAATGTCTAGTTTTATGTGATCCACCATACTTTACAATTTTACTTTAATGTTTTGTGTGATCTATTATGAAAGGTTTTTATACTTTATTACATTTCAATAAATGATTGGAATATTTACAAATATAAAAATATAATTTATGATTAAAATAAAAATATAATTTATATATATATATATTATTTTTTAAAATGTGGTTCACATGTGAAGAAATGGAGTTGCTTTACATGTTTAAAATTTTAATTTTTAAGGCAAACATATATAAAAAAAAATTCTATAATACCACCATTTTCTCTTATCTATACAACTAATTAAATGAGTATTGTTGTGATTTGATTGTATTCCTATTTTCATTTTAAATAAGATTAAAAACATTTTTTTATTAAAAACATAAAGTAAAATGATATAAAAGAGAAGACTTATTTCTTATGATGATGATGGTGATGATTAACCTTCACTCACACCAACTTTCGTTTATTGGACCTTAACAAGATGATATTTGGTTTACTTTTAAATCTTGTTCTTGTGTTCAAAAAGCTTTTCAAGCTCACTTTAGTTTTGACAAGTTAGGAAGTTATAAAAGTTTGTATTGTAACAAATAGAATGAAAATCAGATCTAATGTGGGTGTAAGCAAGACACTTTAAGAGAAAAGGTGATTTTCATCTTCAACTCTCATAAATTTAAAGTATCTTTATATATTTACTTCAAATTAAATAAGATTAATTAAAAAAAATATGAAAAAAATGAAAATCAACTTCTTATATATTTACTTCAATTAAAATATTATATATATTCATTTCAAATAAGATTAAAACTCTTTCAATTCTTTATATATTCATTTCAAATAAGATTAAAACTCTTTCAATTCATTATATATTCATTTCAAATAAGATTACAACTCTCTTTAATCTGTGTGATAATATGAACATTGAGGATGAAAAACACTTTCTCTTAGAATGCCATGCCTACATCCACATTAAATCTCAATTTCATAATCTTTATTGCAATCCCATCTTTCCTAGCTTTTTAACTTGTCAAAACCCTTTGAGCATAGAAATACAATTTTAAAACAAACTAAATAATTAGTTTCTTTGGATCAGATAAACCAAAGTTTGATAATGTACTTTAACCATCTTCATCATCATGATATATATTCATTTCAAATAAAGATTAAATTATATATGCATTTTAAATAAAATTTAAAACATAAAAGAAAATAGAAAATCAATTCTACTATAGCTATCTTATTACATAAAGATTCAACACCAATTCCATTATAATTATAGGTATTACATAAAGACTCAACAAGTCTCCTACAAACATAAACTTGAGGAAGCAGATTACAAACGTATAAAAAAAATGACAAACTAATCCCTGACAAAGACATCAAGACATCTATGTAACGACATAGCAAGATGATGAGTGACCTTCTGTGCCTGTTCCGTCATGCCCAAAAAGGTCCATTATTGCCTTCACATCGTTGCCTAATTCATTCCACACACATGAATCGAATCTATACAATATTCAACTCTTAACTTCTGTTTATTGTTGTTACGTCGTTGCTTTAATTCGACAGAGTCGAATCTATACAATACACGCTTTAACTTGATGAGTTTCTTATTGGTTCAGGTACAGTGCTCATGGAAAACTCCTGGCCCAGGCCTGGTCTGGCTTGCCCTGGTCTGCAACTTTTTCGTTGTCTGAAGCAGGAGGCGAAGGAGGTGCCTTCTGGCCGTTGGGTTTCTTTGGTCCGTTGCCATGACCGTTTTCCATTTTGTCATGCACCTTATCATCACAAGCTTTACCTTTTCCTCCCCAGTCTTTGTAGATGGCATAAAGTATCAGCTGCAGTATTCCCAGAAAACATCCGAATCCATTGGGAAGCTGTTGTTGTTAACAACGACAAGAGACCCAATTAGCACTCAAGCTGCTAGACTCTAAATGAAAGACAACGATCAATGGACTTAGAAAGCCACGATGAGTACTCACATAAACGAATATATCACCGCCAAGGAGTCCAAAGACGAACCACGATGTCCCACAGAGGAAAACAAAAAGAGAAAGGAAAAATGGCATGTACTCCACGCTCTTTGTCTTGATCACCATTCTCTGCAACGTTTGTTTTGTTAATTAATTGATCAATATACAGAATAAAGTACAAACTATTCGGAATGGAATTCATACATGAGCAACTTTGCATCCCGTGTCATACAATGCCTGTCAAATATGATGGGTCTCTATTATTCCTGCCATGAATATCTATTGAACGTACAGTACGTTTATTGATGTTGCTGCTAGCTCACGAGCATGCAGCAAACCCAGATCATATGGTACCCTAGGTTCAGACTGCTGGCAATACTCATGATATGTGAAGCTATTTTTTGCTATTACTCTGCTAAATGCCATGAATATCTATTGAACGTACAGTACGTTTATTGAAGTTGCTGGTTGCTCACGAGCATGCAGCAAACCAGATGATATGGAGAAGTGCATATTCTGCAATAAGGGTGTGGTGGAGACAGAGTGAGACTTTGTTATGAAGTGTGCAGTCTAAGAGGATATCAACACATGCAACATTTTTTTGAAAAAGATAAGATCAACCAGATCGCAAGTTTTCTAGTCTTGAAGATCGAACATGAAAAAGAGTATAGAGAACGGTTAAGGTTGCTCAGCCTCGTGAACATTATTAAAATCATTTATTCATTCATTGATATGGTACCCTAGGTTCATACTTCTGGCAATACTCATGATTTGTGAAGCTATTTTTTGCTATTACTGTGCTAAATAGGTTTTAATATGGACAACATATGCTTTGATATATCCAGCATCAAAGTTCTGATCTATCAAGTATCAAATATATTTTAAGTTTTAGCATAAAAACTGAAATATTTGTGCTATGGCTTTAAATGATTTTGATTATGAGTCCACCAGATCCATCACTTCTAAATTTCTACATTACAAATCCATTAAATTGAAAAAACAAAAATATTTTACAGATCCATCTAAAACTTATTACCATTATCTATATCTAAGCTGTGATATTTTTCTAATTTCTAGTCTCTACATAGATGACCTGGGGGATCATCAACTTTCCAACATCTACTTCATTGCACTGTACTGAATATTAAAGCACTTTAACCCAATAATAAAGCATGGTAAATTATTTTGGGCTTTAGATAACTCACCATTACAGACAAGGGAGAACCATACATGCAAATGGAAAATACGGTAGTAGCTAACCCAGAGAAGATCCTTCTTGTATCTCCTTCCAGTGCAAATACAGATATCAAAGCAATTGCCGAGAAGGTCACAATAACCGCGATGAAGAGACTTAAGATCTTCCTCTGCAACATCCATATTCCCATTAATATGCCACTAATTTCCACCCTAGATATAATACATTTAATGCTTAGAGCTTAAATGGTTTTATTTATTTATTTTTAGCTTATGAAATGAATGCATAGTAACAACTATGTCAACAACAATGGTATTATGATTATCTACATACTTTAATAACTATGTCAACAGCCATGGTATTATGATTATCTAAATACTTAAACAACTATGTCAACAGCAATGGTATTATGATTATCTACATACTTAAATACCTTGACTTTCTTTGGCGCATAAATAAGGAACAAGATAACGTAAACCAACTCGATAACAACCCCAGTGCCATTAATGGTGCTCATAAGAAGGTTGTTAGCTGAAATGAAGGGCAGCCCATACCACGCAGACAGCAAACAGTTCAGGAGAGTAGATACATATGGGACACCAGAGAACTCCTCACTAGATTTATTCTTGATAATTCTAAAGAATGTGATTCTGCAGAAGTGGTTCATAGAAACATAATTAGATCAACATATAAATACTCCAAAAAAAAACTGCATAAAAGTATAACTTGAACCAATTTCCATGATCGTTACAATTAATTAGGGATAAGATATTCGATACTCACGTCGGTGCCAAGAAGAGGAACAGCGCTGTCACATTACCTGTTGTTCCGAAAAAGAAAAAGGAAAAATAAGGCCTTGTCTATATCTTTTCAAAAACCTAAACCTACAATGCTCCTGACTCAATCATAACAAAGGCAAAGGAATAACAGACAATAAAAACCATGATTCTGTCTCCCAAATGGATCTTGGAAGAAACCTTTTCCTTGTTCTTCCTAGATCATCGTCGGATAAAATCATTACTATAACTAAATGATTGACTACAGTATCTATCTCATGGTTGAATTTGGATTTTGGGTATCAGTGAGATTTGAACTGACGATCTTTGCTCTTTAGAGACCTTTGAGCTTAGAAACGTCTTAACCATATCCAACTAACAACTATTCTTAGGAATTAGTGGCTTCCCATGTTAAACTAGTATTTTTCATTGTATCTTATTAGTTTTACAGATTCAAAACACCTAACACAATACAAACTCGAGATCTTGAACACATTCCTTCTCTGTGTTCTACGAGGAAGTATTTATTAAATGCTCAGGAATTCAAACTACCAACACCCAGACCTTTAAAACCAGATAAACGTATAATTTCTCAACATAATTTCAAGTATTGATCAGTATCTACAAATCTGAAAACCAGATAATCCCCTAAAGCATTTGAGAATTTATGATGGGTATCTATAAACTCCATGAATTATTTGATCGATATCTATAAACTCACCAAAGATGCCAAAAATGGTATGCAGAAGGTCAGCCATCGTAGTCTCTAAACTAGGTACCTCTGACTGTTACAACAACAGAAGACAGCAAGAACAGATATATATCAACCACTTAACGAGACAGGAAAAGTTCAGGACCAAATATAACAACAACTTAACGGGACAGGAAAAGTTCAGGACCAAATATAACAACCTCAACAACTCAACGAGACAGGGAAAGTTCAAGAACTAATTTCGCAACCAGAAAGTTCAGGACCCTTCTTTCGCTCCACAAACTATTGAACTCTTGAACTGAATGCGGGATCGGTTGAGGATTATAAGTAGCACTGCTCTCGTGTGAGACGGTAATTGGTAAATCCTGCGAGTTACACTCCCCTTAACGTTTTGACCTTATCCATTAGGTAAAACACCTCGGTCAGCCTACGTAACTAACCCAAATCCTTGTTTTTCTTGCTTAACTCACGTATACCTTGCTCAGATCACAGTTCCACCACTTGCATAGATCGCATGCCACGATATTCATGAGGTAATAGGTCTCGCTTTCGATTCCGTTTAGATGCTCTCAATAGCCTGCATTCCTATTGCCGAGATTTTATCGTTTCTGGGGCAAATTTAATGTGTATTAATTCTAGCATTGAAAAAAATAACGGGAGTCGTGTAGTTAGTTGAAAATGAAGTAAAGTTAGAGGATTTTTGCGGCCATAATCTGATTGGTTCGGCGGAATCTTTTGTCATGAGCCGAGTATTGCCGGATGCCACGGAGAGTAGCATGAACTTTACATGCGTCCGTGTCGAAAGGAATGCAGGATTAATTTTTTAGAGACTGATTCTACATCTGGCTATACATAAATAACATGCTATAGGTTATTTAATGTTGTGAAGCATTGCAATTTGTGTGTTATTGGAGATAAATGTTGTCCTTTCAATATTATATAATCTATCATTAAATAATTTATAATATGTTGGTTTAAGTCAATTTGGAACAAATTGACTATCATAAATGGTTTTTAAAATTATACTATGTACAAGTAATTAGGTTGACACTGGTTTCTATATAATTTTATATTAACTACAGATTCATTTCATAGTTTTTGTATTTTGTTATTTTTAATTGTATTTTGCTTAAAATTTAAATAGGATTTATTTTAAAAGTGGTTAAAAAAATGGGTAATAATAATGGTTTCTACAAAACTAAGTGGTTGGTTTTTGCTATCAACATTTAGTGGCCACTTTACTTGTGGTTGTGCTAGTTACGACAAGTATTGTCGGATGCCACAGAGAGTGCCATGAACTTTACATCCGTCGGTGTCGAAAAGAATGCGGGATTAATTGTTGGAGACACATTCCGCATATATGCAACCCAAAATGATTATTATGAGAAATGTCAAAAGTGGAGATAAGAGTGGTGTTGGTTCATGTCAATTTTGGAAAAGTTGGAAAAGTTAACTATTATAAATGGTTTATATATCTTGTTTTCTTTTTTTTGCAAGAAATGTTCGTCACTGGGTCAGTGCATTTCCATCATTGGCTCAGATAACCGCAACCCAGGGGCATCTAAGATGTCAAAGTCACCTAGGGATCGCACCTGTCCTAGGCCACACCAACCCTTATGATGGATGGAATTTTTGGGTGTCTCCTCCCAACTAATTCACCCCTAAGAGGATTGAACTCGGGTCGCCTTTCTAATGAGACCCACACTTTAACCGAATGAGCTAGCGAGATTTGACCCCTTTTTTAGGACATGGGGGTGGGCTTCGATCCACTTATGTGTCCACCACGAGACCATTTAATACAATCTCTCTGGGTGGAACCACATGTTCGACCACTACCTCAAGGTTCCCCCATGGCTCCAGGTAAGGCCCTCATTGGAATTGAAAAACTCCTCGCTCTTCACCAATGGATCCAACCCCTTTGGGATTTGATCCACTAATGTGTCCACGGGTCATGAGACCATTTAATACAAAATATCTGGGTGGAACCACATGTCCTACCACTACCTCAAGGTGCCCCCATGGCTCCAGGTAAGGCCCTCATTGGAATTGAACCTTGCCCACTGGTGAAAAACTCCTCTCTCTTCACCAATGGATCCAACCCCTTTGGGCATGGTCTTTGTATCTTGTTATTCTTAATTGCATCTTGATTAAAATTTAAATAGGGTTCACTTAAACAGTGGTTAAAGAAATAGGTAAAATAATGGTTTCCACAAAACTAAGTGGCTGGCTCTTGCTATCGACATTTAGTGGCCACTTTACTTGTGGTTGTGCTAGTTACACCGATAGTTATTTAGATATTATCTCATATTTTGGACTTCCTTGAGCGGATAAATGAGATTAACTGAGTGTAACAAATGTATAGTGAAGATTCATTTCATGGTTGTCCTATCTTGTTATGCTTAAATACATCTTAATTAATATTTAAATAAGCTTCACTTAAGAATTCACTATTTAATTATTTATAAATCTATAATTCACTAAAGTTTTATACTTCCTATTAGTTTTTGTTTTTGTTTTTTGTTTATTATTTATTAGATAGTATTTGTTTTATGTTTTTTTTCTTAGTTTAATATTTATGTTATACCTTAAACGAATATTTATAAGTATCTGGTATTTAGTTTAATATTTAGTATTTGTTTAATAGTCATCAATCTCTACAAAACTAAGTGGATAGCTACACCTATCATTGATCACTTAACTAGTGGATGTGCTAGTTATGATAGGTGTTTAGATTATATCTTAGCCTTTGGGATTCCTTGAGCACATCAACAAGATTAACCCAAGTGTAACAAGTCTACAACCATGATTCATTTCATGGTGGTCGTATCTTGTTATGATTAAATGCATCATTAAGATTTAAATAATCTTTAGTTAAGCGACGGTTAATGAAAGGGGTAAAATAATGATTTGGCTTTCTTTATTAAATAGTATTTTCTTTATGCTTAAATATTAATTAACTTAATGCTTATTTGGTAATTATTTTAATGTTTAGCCTTTTTTTTTGTTTAACAATTACTCATCTCCCTAAAACTATGTCACTGGTTGAGCTTACTTCTGGGTGCGCTAGTTGTTACTATCATAGATTCATTTTAATCATGGATCTATCAAGCACTGAGAGGGATTGAGGTGTACATGTTTTACCATTTGAATCTCTCTGGTAGATCTGGGTTTAAAATGGATTTATGCTAGTTTTTTTTAATATTTTAATTAAGTCGATATGTAATTTATATTTTTCATTTTTTTTTAATATTTTATGTTTTATTTTTGTGAGCTAGCATAACGTGACAGGATCTCTCCCATATTGGGTTGGAGAGGATGTCGCTTCTTGGTGCAATAATATTTTCATGTTTTGTAGATTATTTATCCAAAAAAAAATTTCTACATTTTGAAATAAAATGAATATTTGAAATTTGAAATCTCATTTTAAGTCACATCAATGTTCACACATTGGTTTCAAGCAAATATACACTAAAACACACTAGGACTAGACGACTTGAAAATTTATCGTTGACATGGCATCATTTTGGATTCGTCACACCTAAAACCCATATGGTTAGATAGATGACATGCCAACTAGACAACTTGAAACTTTGTCTTATCGATGCCATGGCATCTTTTTGGATTAGTAACACTTCAAAACCAATATACTTAGATAAAAACATGCCAAAGTATATATGATAAAAAAAAATTAAAAAAAAACAACTAGAAAAAATAGAAAATTAAATTACACAAAAAGTTTAAAAAATGCACCACTATTAGCATCCCTCTCCTATTTTCATTTTTTTTAAGACTTTGCTTTAACTTAACATATAAAAGAAATAAATTAAAATAATAAATTTTCTCAAAGAAAGTGACATCTCACATTGAAACTATCCCCAACTTAAATCATAAACCCATCTTTTAAGTTATAAACCCAGCTTTAAAGTAGGTATCCTTAATTTAAAAAAAAACAATACAAACTTTCACTTACCTTATTCCTAAATAAACTCCAATTAACTCAACCTTAACATGAGTCGAGCTATCTAATTATGTATAAATGTGTTCAACATTGTTCATTAGATTTGAATTTTTTATTTTTTATTTAAAAAATAATTCTTAAAATCATAAAAACATGTTCTGCAATAAATATATTTTATAAGTATTCAACATTGTACATAGATTTGAATGTGTCATTTTTCATTTAAAATATCATTCTTAAAGTTATGTATTTTATAAGCACTATTATTTAAATTTTAAATATTTTATTTAATTAAAAATTCTATATTTTATAATATTTTTTATTACTTTTTAATTATGAATATTTAAATTTTGACTTTTTATTTAATCAATTATTTTATATTTTATACATGATTCATGCCTTTTATATTTTAGACATAATAATTTATATTATAATTATTCATATTACGTTACTAAGATTTTATATGGTTCGTAACCTTTACGGTATCAATTCCAATTGTACACGGGTTTTTATTATTTTATTTAATTATTTATAATATTTTATACACATTAATATTTTATATTTAAATTTTGAATATTTCATTTAATTAAAAATTTTACCATGATTTAAGCCTTTCTTATTTTATATATAATTTAGATTTAAATCTTTCATATTTTATAATTTATATTTTTTTATAGGATATTTTAATTTTGTATTTAATCATAAACTCCTTGCATTAAACATGGTTCAAACTTCTCATATTATATATAGTTTAGATTTTTTTATGATTATTTCATAATTTAATTTATGACACAAACATACGTAAAAGTATCTTTATTATTAAAATTAAGAATTCTAGATTTTATATATGATTTAGACCTACAATATTTTATACTTCATTGTGCCAAGAGTTTTGTAGCAAGGTTTTTTTTTTTTTCAATAATATCTAATAAAAATAGAAATTTCATAAAAATATAATAAAAAGATGTTTTATAATCAACTTTGGTTAAAATTTCTCATTTGTTATGATATAAGAGTTTTGTAGCTTATTGTGCTAAAAAGTTTTGTTTTGTTTTAGTTTTACTTTTGTTTTGTTTTTTTCATTTTTAATAATATATAATAAAAACATAATTATAAAAATATAAAAAAGATTGGACTGCTTCTTACTCTTTAACTATCTTCTCTTAGATTGGACTTTTACAGATCTTGGGTATCTCCTTCTGATGTTTCGGACCATTACCCTATTTGCTTTGAGTGGGGTCCCCATTTGGATTCTTGTTGTTATCCTTTTAAATTTAATAGAGCTTGGCTCCTTGAAGATGATTTTGCCCCCTTGGTTTCATCCTCTTGGAATTCTCCTATGATCTCTGGACACTCAAACTCTCTGGAGACTCTTGCTCATAAGCTTATTAGACTCAAAGGTGTTGTTAAAAATTGGGAAAGAAAGAAAAAGGGTGAAAGAAAGCACTTATTATTGGAGATTGATACTAAAATTTCTGACATTCTCTAGAGGGACTCTGGACTCATGTCAGTGGTCAATTCTTCTAGGCTTTGTGATCTCCAGGTTTCCAAAAAAAGATACTGGTACATGAGGTAACCACTTAGAGGCTTAAGAGTCGTGTCCTTTGGCTTAAAGAAGGGGATGCCAATACTAAGTTTTTTCATGCTTTTGCATCGGCTAGGAGAAACACTAAAGCCATTTGGTCTCTTAATGATATGAATGGCACTATATTATTGGATGATAACTCTCTCAAGTGTCTGGGTAAAAAACACTTCAATGATTTATTTATGGATGACAAGGGTGCTAATATTACAAACCAATTGGAAGTTATCAAGCTATTTCCTAAGTTGGTCCTGGATGAGGATGTCGATTGTTTTCTCCAGCCCATTACCCTACTGGAGGTCAAATCTGTTCTTAAAGCATTTAAGAAAGATAAAAGTCTGGGACCGGATGGTTGGCTTGTCGAATTTTTCCTTGCCTTTTTTTACCTTATTGGGGGGGAACTGGTACTTGCTGCTGAACCGGACAAAACTGAAGGGTGTGTCCCTTGCTCTATCAACTCTACTTTTTTTACTCTAATCCCTAAATGTGATAAGCCATCCACCTTTGCAGATTTTCGCCCTATCTCTTTATGCAACCTGGTATACAAGATTATTTCTAAAATTGTTGCTCTTCGTCTTAAACCCATACTTAACAGATCCATATCTTGCCAACAATATGGTTTTTTAAAGGACCGTCAAATTAGTGAACCTATTGGTATTACCCAGGAAATATTGCACTCCATTAAAACTAGGAATGCTAATGTCTTGGTTCTTAAACTTGATCTTGTTAAAGCCTTTGATAGGGTAAACTAGGCTTTCCTGAGACTTCTCCTATTATAGATTGGTATTTCGCTCATGGGTGTTAATTGGATCATGGGTTGTGTAACCAACTCTTGTTTTACTGTCCTTGTCAATGGTTCCCCTTCGAAGTTTTTCCCTACCACAAGGGGTATCCACCAAGGTTGTCCTCTTTCACCCTTGTTGTTTATCTTAGTCATTGAGAGCCTTAGCAGGATTATCTTGGACAAACATCTTAAAGGTCTCATTTCTGGGTTTTAGTACACTCATGGACTCTCTCCTACTCACCTCTTATTTGTGGACGATGTCATCCTATTTGGGGTTGGTACTGTTGAGGAATGGGAAGCATACAAAGATGCTCTTGACCTCTTCTGCTCTGCTACATGCATGATGGTCAATACAGAAAAATATTCTTTCCTGTATCATAAGGTGGATGATGGAACTCGTGGTTTAATTAGTACCTTTCTGCCCTACAACATGGAACCTATTTCTTTGGGGTTTAAATATCTGGGCTTTAGATTGAAACCTCTGGGTTACAGATCCTCGGATTGGCTTTGGATGGTGAAGAGGTTCGATGACAAGATTAGGCATTGGACATACAGATTACTTTCTCTTGGAGGTAGACTGGTTCTCATTAAGTCTGTTCTCACTGGTATTGTTGTTTATTGGTTTGCACTGGCCAGATGTCCTAGATCTATTTTGAATTTGCTGAGGCAGTCCATTTTCACTTTTCTTTGGGGAAATACTGATGGGAGGCCACATCACCACTTGGCCAGCTGGGAATCTGTTGCGGTCCCATACGAGTATGATGGTTGGGATATAAAAAATTTGGAATGGTTTGGTATTTCTCTCAGGTTCAAATGTTTTTGGTAGTTACTTATGGGGTCTGGTATTTGGAACATTATTATTACTTACAAATACTTAAAGAATTGTCCACTGGTTAATTGGATCAGAGCTCTCAACTTCTCTGTCACTGGCACGTCTTATTTTTGGAATGGATTTTTAAGAATTCTGCCGTGGATTACTTGTCAGCTTGGATGGAAGGTGGGAAATGGAAGGAAGATCCAGTTGGGTGTTGACCCCATTTCTCGGCTCAATGCCCCTTTCTCCCTCCTGCAGGATCTCAGGGACTACCTGGACGACTATGGTATTTCCTATTTGTGTCAGGCCCATAAGCTAGATGACCTTTCCCAGGGCTATTTTGGTTGGTACTCAGCGGAGGACCTTGATTTGAGGGGCCATTGGGCTGTCCTTTGGTCAACTTTTGTTAAAGGTCTCACTCATGGTGGTATTCAGCTCAGTGGTTCGGATGACTCCCTTCTTTGGATGTTTGATAAGAAACTAGGCTCGGTCACAGTAAAATGTGCTTATGAACTTGTTGTGTCAGACCTTGATCCTCTTCCCCCAGGGAACATTCTCATGAAAATCTTATATTCAAACATTTCGCTGAAGATCAAATGCTTTATTTGGTTGGCATATAACAAGAAACTAAACACTTGGGATAATCTGCTTAAGAAGGGTTGGTATGGTCCTGACCGATGTTGTCTTTGTAAGTATGATTCTGAAACAGGTGGCCATTTATTTGTTGGTTTTCCTTTCTTACTTGAGGTTTTACACTGCCTGGACTGTTCCTTCAATATACAACTTGTCTGGTCTGATCTGACTCTCTCTGGGAACCTCTCCAGATGTCTCTTGGGGGGTGGTGTGACTATTGTATCTACCTATTTTTCTCCTTTGGAATCTTTGGAAAACCAAAAACAACATTATATTTGAGAACATTGATCATAATATCCCCAGATTATGCAACAGGATTTGTCTTGAGACCAGGACCCACTTGGCTTCTCACCCAAAAATTCACAGATCTAGGAATATTGGACATCCTCCTATAACGCGGTTCTCTATGGCTTTTTTTGATGGGGCTGTTGTTGCATATTTAGGTGGCGTGGGCGTTGTCATCTGGTTAAATGATCATCATTTATTTTCTATTACTCTTGGATGTGGCCCCAGCACGAACACTATAGCGGAACTACTAGCACTCTGGGCACTACTGTCAGCCGCCAAAGACTTTGGATTACCCTATCGATATGTCTTTGGTGACTCCTCGGTGATTATAAATTGGGTTAATGGCGATTCTTCACTTAACATGGTGAATCTTGATGCATGGTGCTACAACACCAAAATGCTCTTATCATCTTTCACTCATGTGGATATCAGCCATGTCTATAGGGAGTATAACACGAGGGAAGATACCTTATCCAAGGCAGGGCTTCAGGAGGATGTGGGATATCTTATACTCTCTGAAATATGCGATGGAGAGGCAATGGAGGAAGTAAGAATGCAGTTATTTTGAGAGCTTTGCTCTGCTTTCCATAGAACTGTGGACATTCTGTCTTTATTTGGTCTGACCTGACATGTTTTTTTTGGGTTATATTTGGGTGATTGACAGGTCTATTGTCTTTGTATAGACCCCTGCTCTGCCTTGGATAATGTATTTGGGCTCTTGTTATCCTCTGTAGTGACATCTTGGTTGTCTGTTGCAGACTACTTATGAGAGGATTATTTTACGACATAGTGCCCAGGATATCAATAGTTGGGCTCGACTGATTTGTTTTAGTATTTTCAGTAGTGGGTTACTAGGCTGTTTATTATGGCTGGAGTGCTGGTTTATGTGTTGATGAGTGGCTGACTGTTTATCACCTGTTTATGTGACCACTACATTTTGGTCTTTCAAATTTTATGCTGATGTACAAAACTCTTTTGATTCAATAGAATACCAAAGAATGTTTTTTTCGTCTAAAAAAAAATATAAAAATAGTAATTTTGTAAAAACATGTTTTATAATGAACTTTGTTTAAAGTTTCTCATTTATCATGATATAAGAGTTTTGTGCCTTATTGTGCCAAAAAGTTTTGTTTTTTTTGTTTTTTTCATATTTAATAATATCTATTAAAAACCTAATTATAAAAATAGTAATTTTGTAAAAATATATAATAAAAACATGTTTTATAATCAACTTTGGTTAAAGTTTGTCATTTGTCATAATATAGTTTAAGGTTTCTCATTTTCCATGATATAGTTTAGTAAGTTTTTTCAAAATAAATTTTAATTTTTACATTAAAAAGTTTATTGAGAAAGAGTTCACTATGTTATTTGTATAAATTAATTTTGGATTAAAAAAATAATATTTTTTTTCAATCATCTAAATTAAACTCAATTTTATATACATACATTCATACACATTTTCATTGATGTTTTTAATCCTTGTAACATTATCACCTCATTGATGTTTTAATTCAGTTGTGCTAGTCACCATAACACCATTTCTTTTTAAGACCATTCATTCATAATTTTTCTTTGTTTTTTTAATTTTTCATAACATTATAATCATATTATTTGATATTTTTTTTGTTTTTTTAATTTCTCATAATATTATAACTAGCATAAATTTATTTAAAAGGGGATCTACTAAATATCTAGAAGGATGAAATTTCTCAAGGTGCAAAGCTTTTTTAAAAGTAAAAATGTTGAAAAAATGTGTAATCCAATATTTATGGTTTTAGTTTATTTAATTTGTGTTGTATTATATATATCTAATTCTAAATAATTTAAATTTAATTTAAGTTGATATGTTTTTTATTAATATTTTTTTTATTTTTTTATAAAGAACACCTATCAGCTGTACTATAAGCACGAAAGAAGTTACACATATTTCCTTTACTAAACTGTAAAATGCATCTCTTCGATACAATCACATAATTTCGGTTAAACCAAATGTCCAAAATGTTTTGTGAGGTATTTGATGACTTCATACTAAATACTACAAAGGCAATTGAACCATCTTATCACATCCTCGTACACGTTTCTAATTTTAAAAGTTTTTTATAACCTCATATTAAATTACTTCAAAGGCAATTGAATCGTCTAATCACATGCTAATGTGCATTTCTAATCCTACAAGTTTTGAGATTGTAGTCAATTTAATGCGATGTAATGTACCTTCTAGTAAATATGGCTTATTACAATATCGAAAAAACTTATGAAGACATTTGTAGATTTTAGTTAGATATTTATTAAAATGAAATTACCTAAATATTACTATTTAACTAATTAGATTAATATTTTAAATTAATAATAATTATCTTTATAAATAATTTTTAATATTTAATTAATTAAAATTAATTTTAATTTTAAATTGATTTATTTATTTTAATTGTTAAATATATATTTATCATATATAAATTAATAAATATTAAAATGTTAAAAAATATGTAAATGTAAAATTGAATATATATATATATAATGCTCAAGATTGTCCATTAGGCATAGCTTGGGTGGTTGGGAGATTTGGTTATTGTACTCTCCACTCGGGTTCGAATCTTGTTGGGGACATTTGCTCCTTGGGAGACTTTGTATGTAATGAAATATTAGGTTGGTGAGTTGTTTATCGTGATTAATGATGCCCAAGTTCATGTATACTTGCCTAGCGAGTATAAGATATTTTCTCAAGTGGACGTAGCCATGGTGTAAAATTGCGCTTCCATGGTGAACATATATATATAATGCTCAAGATCTTATCATTTGCAACGGTCTCTCAAAATGACTAAACTCTAGCCAAATGACTTGTATCCATGGGTTTGGAAGTAGTGTGGTAGATTTTGTTATATCTAATATCCCTATATACAACAAATTAATAGATTTCAACATCTTCAACGACCATGAGCCTGAATCTAATCATAGACATTTAATTTAAACTCTCAATATTGTCATGTATAGCAATCCCAAGGAGGAAAACTATCATTGCCAAAAGTACCGTCTTTGATAAAAATCATAACTGGCATTCTTCTCCATAATCTAAAAAATGGACTAGTTCCTTTATCTAGCATGGAGAATATTGAAAATCTCTACCATAATTTTGTTACAACCCTCTCATCATCCATTAAGAAGTTCTTTATTGAAGTCTCGACTAAAATGAGTAATAGTAGAACCAACCCTTGGTATGATCATGAGTGTAAAGATGCATGAAAATAAATTAAGCAAGCTACTATAGATTCGATAAAAATGGACAAGATAAATCACTACAAAGACTTAATTAAAAGAAGAAGAAAAAAGACATTATATAAGTAAAAGGAAAGAAAATCTCATACACCTCTCCAAGGTGGCCCCTAAGAAATTCTAGAGGCAAATTCTAACTCGCAAAACAATAAAAGAGAATAAAATTTCTTTAAAAGATTGGAATTCCTATCTTAAAAAGATTTATGAATCCCCAAATATCAAAGATAACATTCAAACCCTTCTTACAACGAAATGAGTTTTCTCATTAGAAGACATAGATTCCGAGGTTAAGCACTTAAAAATGGAAAAGACAAAGTTAAAGGCTAGAAAGTGGAAATGTTAAAAATTGGAGGGCCTATCCTCATCCCGCACATCCACAAACTCTTTAATATAGCGGTCAAGAAAGAGTTTCCTACACCTTGGACTTAAGGCCTCATTATTCATATTTTCAAAAGTGGCGATAAAAATGACCCCTCTAATTATCGGACTATTATGATTAGTCATCTCTTAGCTAAGTTATATGGTATTATCTTAGAAAAGAAGATCAGTGGATGGCTATAAATTGAAGGTAAGTGGGCCTCAGAAGGAATCATTCAACCGCGTACCACCTCCTTACACTTAGGATCGTTGCAGAGGAATGTTGTAATAATAAGTCTTACCTATTTTGTTGCTTTTTTTAGGATTATTAATCCTCCCTTGACCATATTGTCTATTAGGTTATTTAGCCTAACTTAGGAACCTTAATTAATTAATTGGGTCCACTAGTGCCATTGGGTTCACTTGGCCTAATGGGGCCACATGTACCAGTCATTGGAGTGTGGGGAACACTACTAGAGGTTAACTGCTAGTTATTGCGTGTGCATGCATTAGTTTGGGTGCCTCCTAGACCAATGCCTACATTTTAGGAGCCACTGGGAGTCCCAGCACCAACCTACTTCAGTTAGTTGGAGTTAGTACTAGTTAGTCTCAGTTAGCCCCCAGTTACTTTCATTTAGTTCACAATCAGTTAGCTAGCACAAGATTTGCATGGATGCATGTGGAGTAGGCACCTTTTCCCACCTACCACACTCAGTTGCACTGAGTTAACTAGCTGTCACTGATTGTTTGAGTTGTTGGACATCTGGGAGTTGATCTGTTGGACTCTGACATTGATTGAGACGCCATGAGTTAGATGGTCAATTAGCTATAGTCAGATCCAATGGATAGATTCAAATTGCATGTCATGCATTCGAATTCTTTTCCTATGTAAACTATTGCAACACCAAATTTTATTATTGTGAATGATACTGTAAATTCTTGAGAAATACTCATCCATTTCCTATGTGATTTGTTTTGTTTAGTTTGTATCTCCATTCTTTTGTTGCAAACATTATTAGAACTATTTGCTTGAATATCTCAATGGAATTCAAATTCTAATATGGTATCAGAGCCTTCTCATGAATATTGCATGCTTGTTTCTCCCCATCAAACATCAGAAGCAGTTGGGTTTCCACAGAAGTCCCCTATGATGATTTGCTAGCTCTTAATTTATTCAAAGTAGCGGAGAGGGTGTGACAGACCCTAAAAATATCTTCATGTTGAGAGGAAAAGTATGATTCTAATAGTTCAGATATTTTTAGTTTTGGAGTGATATTTTGCAGGTTCAACTTCATATGGATTTGATATTATTAGTTCCTCCTCTTAATCCATCCACACGATATTTAGAATGAAAGTCGAAGATGATTGCATCTCTGAAGAGACAAGCTATCTATGGGACTTGGTAAAGAGTCTTATGAATATGAGAAAGACTGGCTAAATGACGGTGATAGAGCTTATGGAGCAATATGTGGGACTTTTTCTCAAAGCTTTCTTATAGACCTTATTGAGTTTGTAGAATACCAAAAGGATCTCTAGATAGAACTGGATAGAATATTTGGGAAGCAAAATTATGATTGTTATAGCAATATGGGGAGCACATTCAAAACCACAATAGTTATTTACTCAAAAGTCTCAGCCTCTACTCTCTCTGATGAAGTTGTTCAAGATGAAGAAGAAGCAGAATCGTCCTTGTAGTCAATTCGAATTGAAGAAAGTCTCCTTGGAGTGACTCCTTCTCTTGCTGCTCCAAAAGTGTATGAGATCTTTGATATCTCATCTCCTCACATGGATGATCCATAAGAAGACATTCAAATCTCTATCGTTGAACAAAATCTCTCCTTCCATTCTATGCAAAAATTCTCCAGTGATTCTTCTATTATAAATTACGTGAATAGTTTACCGGTGATTTCTCCAGGAAAGGGTGAGGAATTTGATTTCTCTATCTCTAATGATGTTGCTAGTGTGCAGATAAGTAATTCTTTGGATATTTTGGAAATAATATCAAATTATAGGAGTGATCCATTCACTCTCATTAATCTAGGGCTTCCAACAAATTCCTACATGATTGCATGCACCGATACTCAAGGTTTTGAAGAAGTGGAAAATTGTGCATCTAGCATCTTGGTGGAGCACACTCTTGGATCTGATATGGACTTTATTGGATATGATATGATCTTATTTGGATCTGATCTGATATTACTTGGTTCTAAGGAACAAGATCTTTCACTATTGCTTTTAGTTGTTCTCATCAATTTTTGTGTGAAGAAACAAGTACCCAAATTCTCTTTCAAAGGTTTTGAAGAAGGAGAAAACTGTGCATCTACCAGCTCGGTGGAGCACACTCCTGGATCTGATATGGAATTTATTGGATATGATATGATATTATTTGGATCTGATTTGATATTACTTGGTTTTAGGGTTCAATATCTTTCAGTACCGCTTACAGTTGTTCTCATTAATTTTAGTGTGAAGAAACAAGTACCAAAAATCTCTTTCAAAAGTTCTGTTGGGGATTTGATGTCAGTTTTCTCTCATGAGTTTACTAATATTATATTTTGTAAATATTTGGATATTTTGGAAATAATTTCTGGTTGTAGGAGTGATCCATTCACTCTCATTGATCTTGAGCTTCCAACAAATTTCTACATGATTGCATGCATAGATATTCAGAATTTTGAAGAAGGAGAAAATTATGCATCTACCATCATGGTGGAGCAAACTCTTGGATTAGATATGAAATTTATTGGATCTTATATGATATTATTTGGATATGATATGATATTAATTTTTTCAATATTTCAGGTTCATGAGCCTCCAGTACTGCTTGTAGCTATTCTCATCAATTTTGGTGTGAAGAAACAAGTACTACAAATCTCCTTCAAAATTGCTGCTGGGGATTTGATTTCTTTCAACACTTTTAGATCTAATATGGAATTATTTGGGTTTGATATGATATTATTTAGATATTATCTGATATTAATTGGTTCAATATTTCAGGTTCATGAGCTTTCAATACTACTTGTAGCTGGTTTCATCAATTTTGGTATGACAAATCAAGTACCGCAAGTCTCCTTCAAAATTGTTGCTGGGGATTTGATTTCACTTCACAGTTTTGGATCCGATATGAACCTTTTTAGATCTGATTTATTTTCTAATCTGATAATACGTGGTTCAGGTTTTAAGATTCAAGAGCTTACAGTATTTCTTGTAATAGGTTTAATCAATTTTGGTGTGACAAATCAAGCACCGCATGTCTCCTTCAATTTTGTTGCTGAGGATTCGATGTTATTTTTATCTTATGAGATTGTTGATATTATATTTTTTGAATTATTGGATATTTATGAAGACATATCAGATTATGGAGCTCAAGCATTCGCTCTCCACAGTCCCAGGGCTTCTCTACCTTTGGTCACATGCTCATCTTCTCACAGAACTAGTAAAGAGGAATACATTCTGCATCCGCCTGGAAACTTGCTCCTAACACTTGGGGCTGATTTTATCACTGGTGGTTTGTTGTTCAAGGCTGCAATAGATCAATTTCTTGTTTTTTCCTCACATGGTTCGAATTCTCAAGCACCTTTGCTCTCTCTTCAGATGGTTTCAATTGCTCTACATGGGTCTAGTTTTCACCGTGCAGCTATTTATATTTCTGATTCAGTTGAATGCATTGTTCTTCTTCCAAAGAGGAAGATTCCTCCATACATAAGCACTTTTTTTGGATTCATGGGTTCTCCTACATAGAACCAAGATACTTTTGCTTCATAGTGCTGCAAATAGTAGCAAAAGTTTTCACAATTTTGTTCAAAATTTGTATTCCTGCTTATTTTGAGGGGGGGGGGGGTTCCCATGAGGTTTTCCACTATTTGCTTGGTTGTATTAAGCATCATTTTGTCTTTTAGATTGTATTTGAGTGACCTATGGTCTTGTTACCAGGGCCCCCAGTTGTCCAAGTTAGGATTCAGGGGGTTCTTAGGATTATTAATCCTCCCTTGACTATATTGTCTATTAGATTAGTTATCCTAACTTAGGAACCTTAATTAATTAATTGGGTCCACTAGTACGATTGGGTCTATTTGGACTAATGGGGCCACATGTACTAGTCATTGGAGTGTGGGGAACACTACTAGAGGTTAACTGCCACTTACTGCATGTGCATGCATCAATTTGGGCACCTCCTAGATCAATCCCTACATTTTAGGAGCCACCGGGAGTCCCGACACCAACCTACTTCAGTTAGTTGGAGTTAGTACTAGTTAGGCTTAGTTATCCCCCAGTTACTTTCAGTTAGTTCGCAATCAGTTAGCTAGCACAAGCTTTGCATGGATAATGCATGGATGCATTTGGAATAGGCGCCTTTTCCCACCTACCACACTCAGTTGCACTGAGTTAACTAGTTGTCACTGATTGTTTGAGTTGTTGGACATCTGGGAGTTGATCTATTGGACTCTGACATTGATTGAGATACCATGAGTTAGATCGTCAGTTAGCTACAGTCAGATCCAGTGGATAGATTCGAATTGCATGTCATGCATTCAAATTCTTTTCCTATGTAAACTATTGTAACACCGGATTTTATTATTGTGAATGATACTGGAAATTCCTGAGCAACACCCATTTGTTTCCTGTTTGGTTTGTTTTGTTCAGTTTGCATCTCCATTCTTTTGCTGTAAACATTATTAGAACTATGTTCTTGAAGATCTAAATGGAATTTAAATTCTAATAGCTTTGTAGATTTTAGAAAATCTTTTGATACAGTGCCTAGAAATAACTTGTGGAATATGCTATAGGAGCTTATGGTTCCTTTTGAGTTGAGATATGTCACGATAAGGTTATACAAAAAGGTCATTTCCAAGTTTAAGAATAATGAGGGGTGGACAACATGTATGAATTGTAATATTGGAGTTAGATAAGGTTCCCCCTCTCCCCTACCCTTTTTGGAATTTACATTGATAAGCTAGAAAAGTGTTTAGAAGAAATTGGTTGCGTGGGTACAATCTTAGCTATGATAGTTATCATCCTCCTACTTTATGCTGATGATATTGTTCTTATGCCAAGGTGTCATCCTGATCTCGATAAGCAATTAATAATTCTTAATTTTTTTTCTCTAACATGGGTATGACTGTTAACACCGACAAGACACAAATCATGATTATAAAATCTAAGAAAGACACCTATGCAAATTTTATTTATGATAATAAAAATCTAGAAGAAGTTACTTCTTACAAGTATCTAAAAATTGATATTCATCACAAGCTAAATTGAAACTATAGCATTGAGAAATGATTAATGGAGGGTGGAAAGCTTAATTTGGTCTTGAAAATAACTATAAATCAACCAATCTAGTCATGTGGGATAAAAAGAAGTTCATATTTGAAACTCTTTTCATCCCTGTTATCTTGTATGGTTGTGAAGTATGGGGGCGCAACATTTCTAGAGAATCTTGGAGGAATATTGAGAAAATCCAGAAGCAGTTTATAAATTATAACCTCAAAATTAAAAGCAATACACTTTATCCCATTCTCCTCATAGAAGTGGGCCTTTCCCCCATCAAGAGAATTGTTATGACTAGGTACCTCATGTACAAGCATAATATAAATAACATGGAAAACAAGAGACTTTCTAACATTGCTTTAAACTCAAGTAAAAAACAACTACGCCTCAAGCGATGTTGGTGTAAAGATACCATGTCTTGGTTAAACCATTGGGGCATTAATGAAAACGACATTTTGCAAAACCTTGACAATGTAAAAAATATTATTACTTCTAAGTTTAAAGAGAAATTCTGGTGTGAGGAAAATTTAGCGGTTAAGAAAAAATTAAGATACTATAAGGAGGTCATTAATCCTAACATGGAGGATCAGAAGTATCTTTCGGTAGTAGCAAGCTCACGGAAGAAAATTAATACAACCAATATTAGAACAAACTCTCATGAAGTCCATAGCGAAACAGGGCGTTGTTCTATTCTTAAAACTACATGGGCGGAAAGAGTTTGCAATATGTGTGAGTCAATGATTGTTGAGGATGAAAATCACTTTCTCTTAGAGTGCCTTTCTTACCCCCACATTAGATCTGAGTTTCATAGTATTTGCTACAATACAAACCTTTATAACCTCATAACATATAAATATGTTATTTGCTAATTTTGATATATATATGTATATATGTAGGATCATTGCAGAGGAATAATGTAATAATAAGTCTGACCTATTTTGTTGCTTTGTGGATTTTAGAAAATATTTTGATATTGTGCCTAGGAATAATCTATGGAATAGGCTAGAGGAGATTAAGGTTCTTTTTGAGTTGAGAGTTGTCACGATAAGTAAATACGAAAATGTCATTGCCAAGTTTAAGAATAATGAGGGGTGAGAAATAGATATAATTGTAATATTGGAGTTAAATAAGGTTTCCCCCTCTCCCCTACCCTTTTTTGCATTTGCATTGATAAGCTAGAAAGGTGTTTAGATGAATCAAGTTGCATCGATACAATGTTAGCTGGGATAGTTATCATCCTCCTACTTTATGCTAATGATATTGTTCTAATGGAAATGCGTCCTTCTGATCCCAATAAGCAATTAAGAATTCTTAAATATTTTTGTTATAACATAGGTATGAATGTCAACACTGACAAGACAAAAATCATGATTATAAAATCTAAGAAATGCACTTATGCAAATTTTAATGATAATAGAAAAATAGAGGAAATGGATTCTTACAAGTATCTCGGATTTGATATTCATCAGAAGCTCAATTTGAACTATAGCATTGAGAAAATGATTAATGGATGATGAAAATATTATTTTGGTATTGAAAATAAATGTAAATCAACCAACTACGGTCATGTGGGATAAAAATAAGTCCATCTTTTAAACTTGTGTCATCCCTGTTATCTTGTATGGTTGTGAAGTATGGGGGTGCAACATTTCTAGAGAATATTGGAGGAAGATTGGTCAAATCCAGAAGTAGTTTATAACTTATGACCTCAAAATTAAAAGCAATACGCCTTATCCTATTCTCCTCATAAAAGTGGGTATTTTCCCCATCGATAGCATGTCTATGAATAGATACTTGATGTACAAGCATAAGATAAATAACATGAGAAACAAGAGAATTCCTAAAATTGCTTTAAACTCAAGTCAAAATCATCTACACCTCAAGTGGTGTTGGTGTAAAGATACCATGGATTGGTTAAACAGTTAGGGCATTGATGATAATTCATTTGCTTGGAAGGGCACGGTTGGCATCATGGGCCATGGTGGCCATGGTGGTTTGGGTGAAGGCAGATGTGATTTGGGAGGAGGAGGCAATGGGAACGCGACCGGGGGTGGGGTGCATGTTTGTTGCAGGGGAGGATGTAGTGGGATTGCAATAGGCTACAAAACTACGGCTCCACAGGCACCACCTTTTTCCATCCCTTCGATGGTGGAGCCACTCTTCAAACGAATGAAAAACATGTCAAGCTAGAAGCCCGAATAGCAACAGCTATCGACTCTACTTGCTCCTCATGCTGCAACCAACTTGTCTAGCCCTTCGTAGGAAGAACGTTGGGCGTGCCCCATTATTGAAGAAATTCCACCATCTTGAAGAATGCTGTCCTCTTCTGCAGAAATGACTTCTTGTTTCAGGTTTTCTTTTTTGCAAAGTTGTCAAGCCTTTCAATGGTTGTTTTTAAATTTGAACTCTATAACTATGTCTATGGACTATGCCTATGTCTACAAACTATGTCTATGTCTAGGTCTATGTCTCTGTCTGCTTTTAAATTTATCATGTAATTATATCCCAGACTCGGTACTCAGCTAGTTATCTATTCTCTGGTTTTCATAGACGACCCTCAAGTTTTGAGAGACATGGAAGGTGGCTTTACCTCTTGAATCCTCATACGACCAGGGTTAATTTTGTGTATTTTGCCATTATATTTTAATAGAACTTTACAACTTACAAAATAAATAATAATAATTATAATTACAATAAACTTATAAGAATATAATAAATATACAATATAATTATTATTACATTATATCCATGTAATAGTAATATTTTTTTTAAATAATATTAGGTTGTTGTTGTTGTTGTTGTTATTATTATTTAATAATATTTTAATCTAGAATATAATACATTACATTATAATTTAATAATATAATACTAATTATTTTGAATATATAATATGTAATAATTTAATAATACGATAATAATATTATTATTTTCAATATATTAAAAAGTATAATATTAACAATTATATAATAATAATTACAATATAATAATAATATTTTATTTTTAATAGCATAATTGTTAGAATAATCTGTTGGGATTATTGTAAATAAATAATAAATAGGAATATGAATAGATAGGAAGGTGAAAAGGCTGGTTATCAACCGCCACATTGTAATGTATAAATAAATGTTTCAACCATGAATAAATTGAATCGGGAGTTATTACCAACAATAATAATAGTATTCATTTAAAGTAATAATATTAATTACAATGTAATGACAATAATACAATAATAATAATATTGAATATATAACATGTAATAGGTAATAATTTAATAATACAATAATAATATTATTAAATATATAATAAGAGTATAATAATATTATTACTTTCAATATATTAAAAATTATAAAAAGTATAATATTAATAATTACAATATAATAATAATATTTTTAAAATAATAATAATATTATATTAAGAAGTCATTTGTACAATTAGACGGAGAGGAAGTGTCAATCTTTCCCATGAAAATAAAAATAAAAAATAAAAATGCATGCATTAATGTGTTATAGCATAGTGGAGTTGAGGTAAGGGAAAATTCAAAAAAAAAATACATCAATGTGATGTACAATATAGTGGTGAGAGGGATGTGTGCTTTAATTTAGTGCCGAAAGGTTTGCAGACTTGATCCTTATTGGTATTTTGTAGAACCAGAGTTAGATGGATTTATAAGGGTAGTAATATGTTTTCAAAGTTAACATTTAACCAAATATTTATGGAAGAAAATAGTTCTATTTTGAAAATCACATAGATCTAAAGGCTTTTCCTCTGGAGATTCAAAATGAGCTAGAAACATTAGAAGTTGTTCGGTAGGCGGAGCTTAACGATGAGCAGCTACAACAAGAGAGCAAGGTAACGGAAGAATGGGTCATCGACCCTGGTAATAATGTGTCCAAACTGGGGCTATATATTAGCACATTGTGGACCTGTATTGGGTAATAAAGAACATGATGGGGCATGTAATGCGGGAGCGACAACAAAAGGAGGAGGGTGTTGAGGTTCTTGTCCAAAACTTGAACATTGAAGCTATAGCAAAATATTTAGGGATTCATGTTCCAGAGCATCCAATGTCACCAGTTGATGACACCGTGTTCGATTCATCGGGCTTTCATCCGAGATATGCTATCTTGCCATGTGGATTTTGAGTTTGTTGGTCTTTCTACCTTATTATTTTGCTTAGAAGTACTTACATTTATGTTAAGTGTCTAGGTTTTAGTTTATGTTTTGTATCAATAATATTACGGGGAATTCCAAGGTCCAACTATCTTAACTAGCTTTATATAATGTGAATTTTTGGAAAAGTCTTAAGAAAGATAAGATTAATATCTATGTAGTTGGGAAGATGGTAAAAAAATCTTATAGTTTTTGTGAGGAGATAGGAATTTTTCCATCTACTCTTACAACAGTTGATTAGATATGTAATGTTTAATATATACTATTTCTTTACATTAATATAATCTTATGTTTACTTTAAAATAAACAATAATAACATTATATACAATTTATTTACATTAATATAAACTTATGCTTATTTAAAATAAATAATAGTAACATTATATTTTTCAAGTTATAGATACTTAGAAGCGACTTAAAAATATTATATTTTTATGGCAACTTAGAAGAATAATAATAATGACATTATGTTTAAAGGTTAGAGACATTTTATTAAAATTTTAAGATTATAGATATTATTTTTCCATTAATATGTTTTTTAGTCATATATTTGTTGGATTATATATATATATAACATTATGTTTTTTGTAGTTAGAGATATTCTTCTTCTTTAAAAAAAGGTCAGAGATGTTTGTTTTTAATGATAATATGCTTTTGAAGTTAGAATATATGTTTTTAAGGTTAAAATATTTTATTTTTAAAGTAAAAGATATAATAATGATAACATTATGTTTTTAAAGTTAGAGATATTTTTCTTTCTTTTTAAAGTTAGAATCTAGTTAAATAATTGTGGGATAAAATATATTCTTTTATAATAATAAGCTTTTAAAGTTAGAATCTAGGTAAATATCTTATTTTGAAGAAGAGAAGAAATAATATTTTTAAGGTTAGAATCTAGCTAAATATCTTATTTTGAAGATGAGAAGAAAATAATATTTTTAAGGTTAGAATCTAGCTAAATATCTTATTTTGAAGGTGACAAGAAAACAATATTTTGCTTTTAAGGTTAGAATCTAGTTAAATATTTACGAGACAAAAGTTATTCTTTTTTAAAATTAAAAGAATAATATGTAGTAATAACATTATTTGTTTAAAGTTTGGTGGGTTAGTTAAGTGGTTGAGTGTTGTTAGTTGTGAGTAGAAGGTTGGGTCAAATCACCAACCTTCTAGCTTCGTAATTATAACGAATGGGGTGAGGCCACTTTGGGTGACCCACTATCATTTCTTTCGATTAACATAGCAACCCCATTGGGGATTTGTAAACCACAACATAAAAAAATAGAAACAAAACAAACTATGTTACAATATTATGTTTTTTAATAATAAAATGTTTTTAAAATTAAAAACTAGCTAAATATATGTAGGATAAAAGAAAATCTCTTTTAAAATGAGAAGATTAATATAATAATATTATTATGTTTTTAAGCTCGTAGGGGTGTAACTCAACCGACAATTCTTTTGATATGAAGTAAATGTTGTAAATGGAGGCCACAAGTTCAAATCACTTCGGTTTAACCTGTACGTCATGCTTGCGGGCTGTTTGGATGCACCTAGGGGTATAGTGCAGCGGGATGATTGAATCATTGCAGAGGAATGTCGTAATAATAAGTCTTACCTATTTTGTTGCTTTGTGGATTTTAGAAAAGCTTTTGATATAGTGCCTAGAAATAACCTATGGAAAATGGTAGAGGAGCTTAAGGTTTCTTTTGAGTTGAGAGCTATCGCGGTAAGGTTATGCGAAAAGGTCATTGCCAAGTTTAAGAATAATGAGGGGTGGACAACATATATGAAATGTAATATTGGAGTTAAACAAGGTTCCCCCTCTTCCCTACCCTTTTTGGCATTTACATTGATAAGCAAAAAAAGTTTTTAGAAGAAACAAGTTGCATGGGTATAATCTTAGCTAGGATAGTTATCATCCTCCTAATTTATGCTGATGATATTGTTCTTATAGCAAGGCGTCATTCTGATCTCGATAAGCAATTAATAATTCTTAAAAAAAAATTTCTAACATTTGTATGACTGTCAAGACCGACAAGACAAAAATCATGATTATAAAATCTAAGAAAGACACCTATGCAAATTTTATTTATGATAATAGAAATCTAGAGGAAGTGACTTCTTACAAGTATCCCGGAATTGATATTCATCACAAGCTCAATTGAAACTATAACATTGAGAAATGATTAATGGAGGGTGGAAAGCTTCTTTTGGTCTTGAAAATAACTATAAATCAACCGGTCGTGTGGGATAAAAAGAAGTTCATATTTGAAACTCTTGTCATCCTTGTTATCTTGTATGGTTGTGAAGTATGGGGGCACACCATTTCTAGAGAATCTTGGAGAAATATTGAGCAAATCTAGAAGTGGTTTATAACTTATAACCTCAAAATTAAAAGCAATACGCTTTATCCGATTCTCCTCATAGAAGTGGGTATTTCCCCCATCAAGAGAATTGCTATGACTAGGTAACTAATGTACAAGCATAATATAAATAACATGGGAAACGAGAGAGTTTCTAAAATTGCTTTAAACTCAAGTCAAAACCAACTATGCCTCAAGCGATGTTGGTGTAAATATACCATGGCTTGGTTAAACCATTGGGGCATTAATGAAAACGTCATTTTGCAAAACATTGACAATGTCAAAAATATTATTACTTCTAAGTTTAAAGAGAAATTATGGTGTGAGGAAAATTTAGTGGTTAAGAGAAAATTAAGATACTATAAGGAGTTCAATAATCCTAACATGGAGGATTAGAAATATCTCTTGATAGTAACTAGCTCACAGAAGAAAATTAATAGAGCCAATATTAGAACAAACTCTCACGAATTCCATAGTGAAATAGGGTGTTGGTCTATTCCTAAAACTCCATGGGCGGAAAGGGTTTGCAATTTGTGTGAGTCAATGAATGTTGAGGATGAAAATCACTTTTTCTTAGAGTGCCTTTCTTACACCCACATTAGATCTAAGTTTCATAGTATTTGCTATAATACAAACCTTTATAACCTCTTAACTTGCCAAAACTATAGTGAGCAAGTTGGAAAGCTTATTGGCAAGCTTTTTGAGCATGGGAACATGATTTTAAAGTAACCCAAGCATTTTCCTTCTTAAAGTCGAATAGACCAAAATTGGTCTTAGTGGACGTTAATCATCATCATCTCTCACACACACACACACACATATATGATTGATAATGATATTTTTATTTATCATACATAAATTTCAAAATGTCAAAAGATATATAAATGTAAAATTGTATATATATATATATATATATATATATATATATATATATATTCAACATCATTAACATTTCATTGATAATGATTTTTATTTTTATTTTTACTTTTAATATAATATAAATAAATTTACAGGTTTAGTTTATGTGGCTGTGAAATGAAGTGTTATAAATCAATTCATAGTTTTAGTTTATGTGATTGTGAAATGAAGTGTTATCTTTAGTAGATGAGTAAATGAGTAAAAACTATATCGTTCAAGATGCAAGATAATGAAAATCTTTTGATATCGATTCTATGGTTTACATATGCATTTCAATATCATCGCTACGTATATGAATACTTATGCATTTTGTTAATATTGATTTTTTTATTTCAATTTTTATAATAATAATGTAAAAAATTCAAATTAAAAAAAGTATGAGTGCTGTCATTTTCTTTTTATGTTGTGGTTCACAAAACCCCCAGCAGGGCTACTATGTCCACGGGAAGAAATCATAAGGGCCCACCTGAAGGGGTCGCACCCCATTCACTTTGATTATGGAGCTAACGTGACGGGAACATCAAGTGATGTCCTTATGAAGCAATGCATAGGACCCCGTGGATTTGACCTAGAAATCGTTTGCTCACAACTTACAACACTCAACCCCTTGAGCTAGCACACTAAGATATCAATATTGAAAATTTTACTTATATTCTGTTAAAATTAAAAAAATGTATTTATTTTTATAAAAATCATAAAATTCAAAGTTTGGTTTATTTAAATTTAAAAATTTTAACATTAAAAATTTCATAAATTAATACATATGCATTTGATCATGATCTCTTATATATATATATATATATATATATATATATATATATATACAATTTAAAAACATTATACAACTTGATGAGAACTCTAAATATAAAGAGTTCTCATTTTTAATAGGTTGTATTTAGTGGTTACTTTTATCCCGTGATAAAAAAATGGTGCTACCGATAGTACCTCTTCTTTTTTTTTGGCTAAAATTACAACCTTTTAGAAACCCCAACCAATGTTTGTGCAATCAAAACCCTAAACCAATGATCTCTAAATCGAAAGTGTTGGTGTAATAAAAAACCTAAATCAATTTTCGAATTGAAAAAATGATTCTTGAGAATCACCATTGTTTTTATTTGGGGTTAAAATTGCATCATGTTTGGAATTGTGGTTTTCACATTGATGACATTGTAACAAAAATGTCAAAATCAATCATTGAGTAAAAAATAGATGCTACTTGTAACACACGTTTATTCCATCGAATTATGGTTACAGGAATTTTAAAACCATACATGATATAATGAAAATATTTATTTTTTTAAATTTAAAAAATGAAACAAAATAGTTAATTTTAATTAAAAATATATATATATATATATATATATATATATAATTTAAAAAAATCTATGAAATAAATTGAAAAAAAAAATGTTAAATGAAAAGTTTTAAAAAATAAAATAACTTAAAATATATATATATCAAACTTAAAAATACAATAAAATATAAATAATAATAAATAGTTATTTAAAAATTACAATTATTATAAAAAAACATATAAAGAAAATTTAAAAAAAATAAAAAAAATCATAATTTTTAAAAATTAAAAATCAAAAAAAGATGTTTTCTTGTATTAAAAAAGTGTGTTTATAATAAGTAAAAGGGGAAATGTATCATGACTCTGCCCCTTCGTCACCACTTTGGAGTGGCACCACTTTAAAGTGGTAGCCAAAGAGCGAAGGCTCAATGCTCGACATCGAGCCATATCTCACTAATGCACATTTCCCCTTTACTTAATATAAAACCACATCATAAAAATTAGCGTTAAAAACGCATACACTTATTTAAAGGTTTTTATTTTATTTTATAATATTTTTTTTAACTTTTATGTTTGTTTTTATAATTGTTTATTGTTTAATGTTTTTATTATTTTATTTTGTATTATTCATTTTAACATTTATTTGTTTTCATACACTTGTTTAATGATTTATATATATATTTTTAAAACTTTTATTTTTGTTTTTTATTTTATGTTTATTGTTTAATGTTTTATAGGTTTTATTATTTTATTTTGTAATATTATTTTTAAAAAATTTTATTGTTTATTTTATTTATCATTTATATTTTTAACTTCAAAAAAGTTTTATAATTTTTATAAATATTTTTTACTTTTATATTATTTTTTAAAATGTTTTTTTAATATGGAAGGATTTTTTTTAAAAGTTTTTATAAAATGCATATTTTTAATTAAAAGTAGGTTTATATATATAATTGTTTCCAAATGTTTACACTCATAATTTGATGGACGAAAATGTTACTACTAGTAACATTTCTTTTCAATTTGGAGGTTGATTTTTTCATTTTCATTACAATTACATCGGTTGTGAATGACACAATTTCAAATCTAATGTAATTTTAACCTTGAATAAAAGTGAGGGTGAATTTAGAGGACCAACTCTTCGATTTGGTGGCTGATTTTGGGTTTTGATTGCACCAACATTGGTCAAGGTTTCCAAAAAGTTGTATTCTTAGCTCCAGGGAAAAAGGGTGCTACTAGTATCACCACTTTTCAATTCAGGGGTTGTTTTTCATGTTTTTTATGCAAAAATATGAGTTTTTATGGCTAGAGTTCTCGTTTTGAGTATATCGTTCTTGTCAAGATGTATAATGTGTTTTTA